>JACEEZ010024232.1:0-60268 GCA_016584305.1 Chionoecetes opilio
GGGGCACCCCACCTAAATTTGAGTAAAACCGCAGTTATCCGCCTCACCTGTGCCTTCCTGAAGAAGACAGTCAGCTAGCTCCCACGCCTGTGATAGCACCCTAGGATATCACCAGGGATCATAGGATTCCTCAAGGGGTTCTCGCTCCCCTACTAAATATTACCAAAGACATCTATCTCCCTTGGTGAAGTTGGTGTTGATATCCATCCACCTCACGGGCTTCATCATGCTGCTGCTGCTGCTGCTGCTGCTGCCGAAGGCCGCGCTGCCAGACGTGGATGAGTCCCTTGCTTGTATTTCATCTCTTTACTCATATATATGAAGTCAGTAGAGTCAGTAAGAAGTAAGAAGTCAGAGACAGAGGCTGCCTGTGACGAGTTATATTTGTCGGCCTCCTCGTAACCAATCCATCCATCGGGTACTGCTACTACATATCCCCCGTGTGTGTATGTAATACATTTTATGTTATAAAGTGTGTAAAATTGTGGGTTACGGTGTGCACGTTGCACACAGTTGCCGTGCAGAAAACTGTCTTAGGCATTTGGCGGTCTAAATACGGGATAAAAGAGCGGATTTGGAACGCGTATTAGGCAGGATTTTGTTTGGTCTCTCTGCAGACTGTTGAGCGTTGTCACCCAAGCGTCCGGAACGTTGGTGTATTCATTCCAGCTGAAGCAACATCATGGGTTGAAATCTTTAATAGCGATGGAGTGGACTCTGAACTTGAAGACGAATCCTGACGTCCATGCTGTTGAAGTGTGGTGTACTTCGCTGAAACCGGTCATTTCTCCATATTCCGAATAAGCCCTTGATGAATCGAATGGGCTCGTAAACGGCATGGTTACTACTTCTTGGCTCATTGAATGCACAATAGAGCCACTTGCTGGCTGCGACACGTTCCTGACAAACTTGGTCTGTCCTTCCAGCCTCTCTAATGCCTGGGATACACTAGTTAGCAATGAGAAATTGCGGTGATAGGTTTGGTCTCCAGCTTGATAGTCCGCTTGCGTGAGCAGATTCACCTGTGCGTCGGTCAGCATCGTCGCCTTGGCCCATCCTAGTAGGTTGACCGTTGGCTTGCCAATCCCTTGGTCAGTCCCCACCATTATAGTAGGAAGTGTCCATTCCTCCTCGCCGGTCTGATTCGTAAATTCTACATCGGCGTGGATTCGGGCTTGGAAAATCCTAGGGTGACACAGAGTCATGTACGACACATGCGTTTTAGAGTTGATCTTACCCCAGAAAGTTTTGCTGTTCCCAACCTTCGGTATGTCCAAGTTGAAAACTTCACCTGTCCCTGGCTGTGTGAATGGTCCTAGTGCATGCAAATAGCTATCCACAAGAGCGGGCACCAAAAAGTTCCCAGAGGTGATCTTAGCGTAATGCTGTTGTCCCTCAGGCACGTCGGTGTCTCCCTGTTGCTCCCGCAGATACTCCAGACGACACCACAACAGCTGAACACAGTAGTAAGCGAACATAGACTTAGAGATCAGAAAAGAGAACTCCGAATCCAAATCGCAGTACACACCGTACAGCTTATTGATAATCGTGGGCAGTCCTTGGTACGTAGGGTGGTAGATGGGGCGAGGCTTGATTTGTAATTGGCCTAGTGCTCCTTCAACATCCCCACACACCGGAGTTGCATGGATCATTCTTCCATATTGATAGATCCTCCACTTGCTTCAGCGTCGGCTTGGTCCTTAGCTGCTGCTTGGTCCAACTTGCTCTGCTTGTCAGCGTGAGCAGGATTAGAACCGACCTCCAACGTCATCGGCTTAACTCCGACCTCCAGAGGTTTCCCTCGAAAGCCACCACGCCCTCGGCCTCTTCCCCGGCCTCTGCCGCGGGATTGTCCTCGAGCTTGGAATGAGCTAGTTTCAGTATCCATTTCTATGTGCCTCTCTCGGCTTCTGTCTTCCGTTAATGGTAAACCAAAATCCAGCACTAAAATTTTGCTGCTTTGACTTTTCCCGTATCATAGGGGAAAAAGGGTTCTTACTCTAAAAAAACAATTATCTGTCTTTGACTGCAGGGTTCTGTGAAAAAAAAATATTTTAGAACAATTTTTATTTTCTTCGCAAGATGTAGTAAAATTTGGTATTGGGGATCATTTTTACGTCTGTAGGAAAATAAACTGACCAAATTTTTGGCAGTTTTTAAAAATGTCGAAACTACCTGTATTGCGTTTCCCTATTTTTATATAAAACTATTGACCCTAGACCAAAAAGGGAATGAATACTTTTGTTAAGCTCAACGAGACTACTTTAACATCTACCCGTTTTTTTTTGTTTTTACAGATTTTTAGAATAAAATTTTTTTATTTTGCGCACCCTTGTGCCGTTCAAGACCCCCCCAAACTTTTTGATGCACCCTAATATATCTTTTTATCCCTCTAAATATTTTTATTTCTTGAGGAGGGCCTTTGGCCGCTTTTTTAAACATGGACTAGGGAAGTCTAACGTGGAGCTTTCCCTGTTTAGAATCAAGAGTACCAAGCAAGAACGCGTGCTTTAGAACCAGCGGAGAGCTAAATGGTCTTTGTGTCCCGACCCGCGCTTTGGGGGGGCAGCCCCCCGAACAGGGGATCATATATTGGGGGGCGGGGAAACGGAAAATGTCATTGGGTTTCCCCGCCCCGCTACCGAGAAAAAACAAAAACACCATACCATATAGAAAAATATTCTTTTTTATTCACTTTTTTACCCCCATTTTCCCGATTTCAAGCTCTTCCCATTATTGGGGGGAAAGATTTTCATGGTCATGTTATAGTTATTATTAGTTGCACAACTAATGACCTTAATCACTAGTTGATAGTTGAAATTCATACAGGGCAAACCCTTTTATTAAAAATTTATAAACGGTCGACTTCTTGAACAAAACGTATAGTTCATCATAAGTTTGGGCCCACCGGTGGTGGTGGTGGTATCAAATGTCTGGACCAGTTACACACAAGCAAGGATATTATAAAGTTTTACTATCCCTTGCACACGGTCACGTGTGTCACAGGAGGTGTTAGCCCCCCCCCCCGTGTTCTTGTCCTGCCCAAAAGGCGAACGCGGATTTCTGCCCATTAACAGAGTCCGCCAGGGCCAGGGATAGGCATACGTCGGCGGGGCCCCGCAGTGGTTATAGATTCAAATTTCGGGCACGCAAGACTCAAACCCCAGGATCAGCGCATCAAGGATACCGGGGGCGTCTGAGTAACAGTGGGAGAATTTACGTAAAGGCTAATGGGCATATTATTATCGAACTTTTTGGCGTAGTGGCAAATCGCCCTATTCGGAATCACCCCGATCTTTATTTCAACACGGCAAAATATTTTTAGGTTTAGGTAATTTTATTTTTAGGTCGGTTTAGGTTATTTTAAGGTTTTATGATGGTTTGTTTAAGTTTTGTAGAGTTATTTAGGTTAAATAAGCGCCGGGGGACTTTTCCAAAAGAGGTTTGTACCCATAAACACTGAAAGTTGTCCCTTACGGGGGTTTTTCGAGCATCCCTGCCGAGGGGAATTTTGGTGGAAATGGAGCTTCCCCGGGGCCTCCCGAGAGGGATGTAAGGAACCATTGTTACGTGACTAGCTATTATGCCCAAAAAAGAAATAAATGTCTTTGTTTCCATTAATTAATGCAAGTGGCTGATAGTCGTATAAGTGATGACTTTTAATTGCTGAAGCTGGCCCGGCGGGGAGGAGGAAAAAAAACCCGATTTGGGGCGCCAAACGCGGTTTTTAAATTTTTTTAGATGCTTCATAATCTGCAGTAAGCAGTATACACTCATTTTTTCCCAAACAGAATTTTGACAATACCGCTAATTGTCTTAGCATGGGCTTTTGATAGTATTCGAAAATCATTAGACTCAAGTGTTGGACAGGGTCCGGGTGTCTAACATTTCCAATATTTTATTCTCTTTTATTTTTAACCCTTAAGACAATCCCCCCCGGAAAATGTTTAGAAAAGGGAAAAATGCCTGTCAAAAAGCCACGGTTAGTTTTAGGTTACCGAAGCCCCACTTTTTAAAGAATGGCCCGTTTGTCGCAGGAATCGTTTTTCCACTTTAAAAAATGAATTTCTTTTTACAAGAGTTTACGCATGTAGAAATTTTTCCTTGATTTCGGGAATATTTTTTTTCGGTAGTATGACCAAACACAAAACTTTATTTGGTAAATTATCAAGGTTTTTAAAATTGCTTATACCACGGGGCGCCTTTTGTTTTCAGATTTTTGAAACCCCCTCCAAAATGTTTTCCGTAGCCAAAGGTTTTTGAGATTTTTTATTATGGAAACATTGCTTCCCTCTTTTTTTCCCGCACCTCGTACTACATTCCAACGCTAACGTATTTTTTTTTTTTTTTTTTTTTTTTTTTTTTGCGAACAATGGCGTTTCGCGTTTCGTCTCTCATTTCCCTCTCAGAGTTTAGACGTACGCGTGCGAGCCTCCTGAAAGTAGTTAGGGGAATTGATGAGACGAAAAAGTTTTTACTCCACCCTATACTTATTTTCTTTGTATTTTTTTTTTAATTTTCACACTATTTCGCTCTGGGTTTTTTTCCTGAGGCCCAGGGGGTTGGCCTTAGAATTTTTAGAAGGGTAGATGGTGGCCTCCCGTGGGTGCAGGCTGGATTTTTGAGTGACACATGAATTAATGAGGCTTATCTTTTCCCTCGTGCCCTCGCCCACTTGCAGTCGGGGGGGAAGTTGATGGGCAGCAGTGGGTTCTTTGGCTACCAGACGGACAAAAAAGTAGCTCGGCGACTTTAACTAGAGCAGTGGTTTTACCCCCGGGTACCTTACCACACGGGTACGAGACATGTGACCCAAAAATAAATTTAATACATATTTATAAGGATTTAATAAATATTAAAAAATTTTTGTCGTTTCCTTGCCCTTTTCATATTTTTTAAGAAATTGGACTGAAAAAGGTTCCTGTTTTCCCACGGAATGAGGGCTCTCACGTACTACTTACAGTGTCTTTGAAATACAGAAGAAATCAAGAGGTTTCTTATAAATCAAGGCAGGACATTACTGACCACTTTTAAAAAAAGGGAGTTCTTTGTCCTTTGATACCTGGGCGGGAACCAGCAAAAAGGGGAGTAGCGCCAGCAAAGACCATCTTCCGAACTTCTTTTTTTCGACTAAAGCTACAAAGCCTCCCCGGTCGGTCGTTAAGCGTCGGAAGGCCGACTGGTAAACGATAAAGACGTCACAAGCAAAATCAGCAACCCCTGACAAACAGTTTTTTAAAACTTCTCGCAATCAAAGTCAGGAGACTATTTCCGGGGAAAAATGGCAGCCCGACGCCTCTCCCCCCCCTTCTGTCCCCATATCTCCCAAAATAATTCTCGTTTTTTTTCGGGAAAGCTTTCGTTTTAAAGGGTTTTTAAAGTATCAGAAAAAGATTATAAGTAAGGAGCCCGTTTTGCAGGGGTTTTTTTGGGGAGAAGGGTGTGTTTTGGTTTAAATAGTGAATATTTGTATATGGGGTGGCCCCCCGGGAAGGCCCCCGTCACTCTGCCCGCCACGTTTTCCCCCAAAACATCTTTTTTTAAATCACCCTTTTTTAAGGGACACACGGTGCTACATTGATTAAAATAAGACAAAAATAACATCTCCCATAAAACCCACTTAATTTTAAAAAACAGTATAAGACGTTTAAAACCTGCCAAACCCCCAGTGTCGGAGGAGCGGGGGCTCCAGCCGCCACCCCCAAAAATTTTTAGAAAAAACCCCCAGTTACCCCCCCCGTCCCCTTCCCCCGAAGAAGAACAGTCAGAGCCCACCTGTGATAGCACCCTGGGTACACCAGGGGTCATAGGATTCCCCCAAGGGGTTCTCGCTCCCCAAATAAAATTACCAAAGACATCTATCTCCTTGTGAAGTTTGGGTTTATACCCCTCCCCCTCACGGGCTCACATGCTGCGCTTTCCCAAGGCCGCGCGCCCAGACGTGGAGAGTCCCTTTCTTTTATTTTATCTCTTTTTCAAAATATGAAGTCAGTAGAGTCAGTAAGAAATCAGAGACAGAGGCTGCCGTGACGATTTTATTGTCGGGCCCCCCTCGTAACCAAACCATCCATCGGGTATGTACAATATCCCCCCGGGGTGATGTAATAATTTTTGTTATAAAGTGTGTAAAATTTTGGGTTTCGGGGTGCACGTTGCACACGTTTCCGTGCAGAAAAAGTCTTAGGCTTTGCGGCTAAATAGGGATAAAAGAGCGGATTTTGGAAAGGTATTAGGCAGGATTTTTTTTGGGTCTCGCAGACTGTTTAGCGTTCACCCACGTCCCAACGTTGGTATCATTCCGCTGAAGCAACACCATGGGTAAATCTTTAATGCGAGAGTGGACTTTTAACTTGAAGCAATCTGACGCCGTGTTGAAGTGTGGGGTACTTTGCTGAAACCGGCATTTCTCCATATTCCGAATAAGCCCTTGGAACGAAAGGGCTCGTAAAAAGGCATGGTTACACTACTTTGGCTCTTTAATGCACAATAGAGCCACTTGCCGGGGCGACAGTTCCGACAAACTGGGGGTCCTTCCCGCCTTCTAAGCCTGGATACATAGTTAGCAATGAGAAATTGCGGTGATAGGTTTGGTCTCCAGCTTGATAGTCCGCTTGCGTGAGCAGATTCACCTGTGCGTCGGTCAGCATCGTCGCCTTGGCCCATCCTAGTAGGTTGACCGTTGGCTTGCCAATCCCTTGGTCAGTCCCCACCATTATAGTAGGAAGTGTCCATTCCTCCTCGCCGGTCTGATTCGTAAATTCTACATCGGCGTGGATTCGGGCTTGGAAAATCCTAGGGTGACACAGAGTCATGTACGACACATGCGTTTTAGAGTTGATCTTACCCCAGAAAGTTTTGCTGTTCCCAACCTTCGGTATGTCCAAGTTGAAAACTTCACCTGTCCCTGGCTGTGTGAATGGTCCTAGTGCATGCAAATAGCTATCCACAAGAGCGGGCACCAAAAAGTTCCCAGAGGTGATCTTAGCGTAATGCTGTTGTCCCTCAGGCACGTCGGTGTCTCCCTGTTGCTCCCGCAGATACTCCAGACGACACCACAACAGCTGAACACAGTAGTAAGCGAACATAGACTTAGAGATCAGAAAAGAGAACTCCGAATCCAAATCGCAGTACACACCGTACAGCTTATTGATAATCGTGGGCAGTCCTTGGTACGTAGGGTGGTAGATGGGGCGAGGCTTGATTTGTAATTGGCCTAGTGCTCCTTCAACATCCCACACACCGGAGTTGCATGGATCATTCTTCCATATTGATAGATCCTCCACTTGCTTCAGCGTCGGCTTGGTCTTAGCTGCTGCTTGGTCCAACTTGCTCTGCTTGTCAGCGTGAGCAGGATTAGAACCGACCTCCAACGTCATCGGCTTAACTCCGACCTCCAGAGGTTTCCCTCGAAAGCCACCACGCCCTCGGCCTCTTCCCCGGCCTCTGCCGCGGATCGTCCTCGAGCTTGGAATGAGCTAGTTTCAGTATCCATTTCTATGTGCCTCTCTCGGCTTCTGTCTTCCGTTAATGGTAAACCAAAATCCAGCACTAAAACTTTGCTGCTTTGACTTTTCCCGTATCTATACGGGAAATGCGTTCTTTACTCTCAAAAACAATTCATAACTGTTCTTTGACTGGCAGGGTTCTGTGAAAAAAATATATAGAACAATTATTATTGTTCTTCGCAAGATGTAGTACAATTGGTATTGAGATCATTTTTACGTCTGTAGGAAAATAAAACTCGACCAAATTTTTGGCAGCTTAAAAATGTCAGAACACTACCTGTATTGCGTTTCCCTATTTTTTACTATGAAACTATTGACCCTAGACCAAAAATGGCATGAATACTTTTTGTTAAGCTCAACGAGATCTACCTAAGCATCTATCCGTTTCTTTTTTGCTTATACAGATTTTTAGATATAATAGTTTTATATTTTGCGCACCCTTGTGCCGTTCAATGACCAGCAGCTTATTGATGCACCATACATATATCTTTCATCCGTCTAACATATTGTTATTTCTTGACGGAGACCTTCGGCCGCTTTTTTAAACATGGACTAGGGAGAGTCTAACGTGGAGCTTCCATGTTAGACTCAAGTAGTACCAATGCCAAGAACGCGTGCTTTAGACACCAGCAGCGAGAGCTAACATGGTCTTATGTTGATCCACGACTGCGCTTGGGTTGGCAGCCCTGAACCAGGGAGATCATATATTGGGGGACGGAGAGCGGAAGTGTCATTGGTCTCCGCGCCCTGCTACCGAGAACAACAAAACACACCATACCATATATGAACCTATATTCTTCATTTATTCACTTTTTTACCCACATTTTCCTTGATCTTCATAGCTCTTCCCATTATTGGGAGTAAAGATTGTCATGGTCATGTTATAGTTATTATTTAGTTGCACAACTAATGATGCCTTAATCACTAGTTGATAGTTGAAATTCATATCAGGGCAAACCTATATATTAAATATATATATCGGTCGACTTCTTGAATCAAAACGTATAGTTCATCATACAAGTTTGGCCGATCCGGTGGTGGTGGTGGTATCAAATGTCTGACGTACGCACGTATACACACAAGCAAGGATATTATAAAGTTATACTATCCTTGCACACAAGTGTCACGTGTGTCACAGTGAGGTGTTAGCCCCCCCCCCCGTGTGTCTTGTCTGACCTAAAGAGCGAACGCGGAGTTCTCGTCCACTATAACAGAGTACCGCCAGGGCCACGGATACGGCATACGTACGGCGAGGGCCAGCAGTGGTCTATAGATACTAATTTCGGGCACGCAAGACTCGAACCTATGATCAGCGCATCAAGGTATACCCTGGGTACGTCTCTGTAGTAATCAGTGGGAGAATATTACGCTGAAAGGCTAATGTGGCAGCTATGTATTATCGTAACATTCTGGCGATAGTGAGCTAAAATCGGCCCTATTTCGGAAATCAGCCGATCTTAGTTCAACACCGGCAAACATAGTTTTTAGGTTTAGGTTAAGTTATGTTTAGGTCTGGTTTAGGTTAGTTAAGGTTTATGATAGGTTTGTGTTAAGTTTTGTAGAGTTATTTAGGTTAAATAAGCGTCCGCGGGACGATTTCCGAAAGAGGATTGTAGCCATAATACACTCGTAAGTTGTCCCTTACGAGGGATTTTCGAGCATCCCTGCCGAGGTGGATAGATGTGTGGAAATGGGAGACTTCTGCCGTGGCCTCCCCGTAGAGGGATGTAAGGAACCATTGTTAGCGTAGACTAGACTATTATGACCAAAAAGAGAATAAATGTCTCCTCTGTTTCCATTAATTAAATGCAAGTGCTGCTGTATAGTCGTATAAGTGAGTGACTATTATATTGCTGATAGTCTGGACTCGGCGGGCGAGGAGAGATAAACAAACCCAGATTTCGTAGGGCGCCAAACGCGGTCTTTAATTTTTTTCTTCAGATGCTTCATAATCTGCAGTAGACGCATGTATACACTCATATTTTGCCAAACAGAATATTGACAATACCGCTAATTTGTCTTAGCATGGGCATTTGCATAGTATTCGGAAATATCATTAGACTCAAGTGTTGGACAGGGTCCTGGGTGTCTAACATTTCCAATACTATTCTCGTTAGTTTTAGACCAACTTAAGACTAATCCCCCCCGGAAAATGTTTAGAAAACGGAAATGCCTGTCTAAAGCCACGGTTAGTCTTAGGTTAGCCGAAGTCCACGTTTAAAGAATCGGCCGCTTGTCTGCAGGAATCGTATTCCACTTTGAAAAATGTACATTTCTTATTCACAAGAGTTTTACGCATGTATGCAATTTTCCTTTGATTTCTGGAATATTTCTTTTCGGGTAGTATGACCTAAACACAAACTTTATTTGGTCATATATCAATGGAATTTAAATTTGCTTATACCACAGGGCAGCCTGTTGATATCTGGATTTTTTGTAACCCTCCATAATGTTTTCTCGTAGCCAATACGGTTCTTGAGATATATATTATGGAAACATTGCTTCCCTCTATTTTCCGCAGCCTCGTACTACATTCCAACGTTTTTTTTTTTTTTTTTTTTTTTTTTTTTTTTTTTTTTTTTTTTTTTAGCGAACAATGGCGCTTCGCGCTTCAGTCTCTCAGTTTCCGTCTCAGAGATTAGACGTACGCGTGCGAGCTCTCCTGAAAGTCAGTTAGAGGGAACTTGATGAGACGAAAAAGCTTTTGACTCCACCCTATATTTATTTTCTTAGTATTATTTTTATTAATATTTCACACCTATTGCGCCTTTGGGTTTTTATCTTCCTTGAGGCCTCAGGTGGTTGGCCTTATATGTAATTTCTAGAAGGCTGAGATGGCTGGCCCTCGCTCGTGGTGTCGCAGGCTGGATTTGTTGAGTGACACATGTAATTAATTGAGGCTTATGCTTCCCCCTCGTGCCCTCTGCCACACTTGCAGTCGGAGGGGAAGTTGATGGGCAGCATGTGGGTGTCTTCGGCTACTCGACGACGGACAAAAAAGTAGCTCCTGGCGAGTCTTGAACTAGAGCTAGAGCAGTGGTTTTACCCTGGGGTACCTGTACCACCAGGGGGTACGAAACCTTACACCTGGGGGTACGAGACATGCTGACCAATAATAATTCAATATCATATTTATAAGGAGGTTTGAATTAAATATTAAAAATTATTTTGTCTGTCTTGCCTTGTCTCTTTGCATCATTTTGTGAAGAAATTGGAGCTGAACATAGTGTTCCTGTTTTCCACACGGAAGTGAGGTGGCTCTCACGTACTACTTACACGTGTCTTCGAACTACACGAAGAAATCAAGAGGTTTCTTATAAATCAAGGCAGTGACATTGCTGACCACTTTGAAAACAGGGAGTTCATTTTGTCCTTAGCATACCTGGGCGGGAACCCAGCAACAAAGGTAGTAGCGCCAGCAACGACCATCTCTCCGAACTTCTTTTCCTTACGACTAAAGCTACAAAGCCTCCCTCGGTCGGTCGTTAACGCGTCGGAAGGCGCTGACTGGCTAAGACGAGTAATGACGTCATCAAGCTCATCATCAGTCACCAGCCAATGACAAACAGTTTTTAAAACTTCTCGACCAATCACAAGTCAGCGAGACATATTTCCGGGCAAGAATGGCATGCCAGACTGCCTCTCCCCGCCTTCTGTCCCCATCATCTCAAAACTAATTCTCGTTTTATTCGGAATGCTTGCGTTTTAAGGAGTTTTAATGTATCAGATAATAAGATGTATAAGTAAGGAGCCTGTGTTGCTAGTGTTTTGGTGGTAGAAGGTGTGTGTGTGGGTTGAAATAGTGAATATTTGTGATATGGGATGGCCCCGCGGCAAGGCCTCTCCGTCACTCTGCCCCGCCATCAGTTACCCCATCATAACATCTTTAAATCACCCTTATTTAAGGTGACACACGGTGCTACATTGATTAAGATAATGACAAGTATATATAACATCTCACCATAATCACTAAGTTCTATAATAACGAGTAATAAGACGTTTAATCCTGCCCAAACCTACAGTGTCGGAGGAGCTGGCGGTGTAGCGGTCCAGGAGGTTTGGTTATCCAGAAGGTTGTGTTTTCGGATGCCATGTAGGGCGCCAGAGGTACGATGATTACTTTCATTTCATCCCGCCGCGCGGGGGAGGCAACAGCTTGCTCCCGGCTCCTGCCTCACCCAGCCGACCCCACGGCCGGAGATTTCGTGGCGGATTAATTCGCCGTAGGATACTCTGGGTGGATTTACCCACTCATCTTCATCATTTATACATTTTTTCATCATCTTCACTGCTTTTCTTAAGTATATCTTTTGCGTCGTATTACCCAGTAATGTGAATATATATAAGCACACTCGATGAGAGACGAATCTTCTTGTAAATCAAGGAAGCGTAGCTTTGCTTGTTACGGTTGCATGTATACAGGGCGTGGCGTTCTGTCAGGAGGCCTTGCCTTGCATCCCTCTGTCACCGGGAAAGCGCGGTATCTCAACATGTAACGGCAGCATGTTATTTCTCCGTCAGGAGGCCGCCTGACACACCTCAGTCACGGGGAAGCGAGACCAGCTGAGGCAGCGGCCTCTCTCAACTGCCTGTTGTTCTTCGTCAGGTGGCAGCCTGTCCCTCCACAATATCGGTGTAATGCATCTCACCATGTAGCGACATGATTTTTTCTCCGTCAGGAAGCAGCCTAGCTGCCATTTCCTCAGTCAAGAGGCAGCTCGGCATATCTCACCTTTGTAGCGACCTCATTTTGTTCTCATTATTTATACATTATTTACATTATATACCTTCAGTGTCACTCGGCAACAGCGAAATATCGCAAAGACATGACCCACATACTAGTGTTATGTAGTGATAGGTATGTCCACATTGTGTTCATGTGCATTTGTAGTCTGTGTGTAATAAATAGCACGCGGCGTAAGGGCTTTCAGCTTATGTCTCGACACACGGCGTATTGGTGATGCTTCACAAAGATGCCTTCTTCCTTTACTAGATGAAACCTCAACAGCTCCCTGCTGCTCCACCACAGGCTGCATGCTGCTTTCAAACACTACTATCCTTTGAAGAAAAAGAAACATTAGAAATGCAAGCAAAAATAGATATTACATCAAACATGAGCATTAGAAGGTGATTTCCTGATATCTGGCAACTGACAAGGAAAACAATTGTTGAGTGGAGACTTAATACCCATTTACCATTGGACTGCTGGTGATTACTCAATTACCTAAAAAAAAAAAAATCGTTCGGGGGAGCCTTCCTGTTAAGTGTGTCTCCAAGGATGAAAAAAACACTACACCAACACAAAAATGGTTGGATAAGAAGGTATACAGAGACACGATGCAAACATGCAAATCAGTAGGAGGAGGAGGAAGTTGACATGAGATGCCACGTTTGATGTGCAAATCCGTAAGGAGGAGATAGATTATATACATAAGGATGAACAGACACCATGGGACCCATCTGTCTATGAGGGTATAGGAGAAAAAACAACAGACACTATGCTGATAGGCAAATGAGTGAAAGAATACGGAGGTAGGCAGTGTCAATACACTAACACGCTGATCAGTAAGAGGAAGATGAGGAGGCAGAGACACAATGCTAACATGCAAATTAGTGAGAAGAGGAGGGAAGATTCAATACCAGCACGCAAATCAGTTGGATGAGGAGTTTGGAGGCTTACTAGATGAAATATTACAGTCTGTTCATTGAGAACAATGTTGAGGACATTGTCTGTCGAGGACATTGAGATCTTGGAAAGTTTTACATACTTTGGTAGCGCAGCACATAATGACGGCGGGTCATGTCAAGAAATCTACGGCGGATTGGCATAAGCCACGGTGTTATGGACTCGCTCAGCAGGAGTATTTGGCGTTGTCGGTACCTGTGCGAGGGTGATTCGTCCCCGGCTAAAATGTCCCGGATGACTCGCCCCCGGGGTATTCAACCCTGGAGGATTTGTCCCCTTGTCTGTATTTTTTTACTTTACGAAGCTCCATTACTGCAGCATGTATCATGTGCAGTATATATCTAGAAAGCTTAAAATTCTAAAATATTCCTACATCTTGAATTAATTTCCAACAGTTTCATTAAGAAACCTCCTACAAAATAACTTGTATATCTCTCAGCACTGTACCCTTTTTCACACCCTCTCTTACCTCGAATTAATTTTCCATCGTAAAGTGCCATATGACCTCCGATGTCTGGCACATTTTCCCTTTTTTTAGCATTGAATCAATCTTCCATCGTAAAGACCTCTTGTGTGCATGTGATACTATAATACCTCTTGTAGCATACAGGGCCTGAGCTATTCTCGTGGTCGTGGTGTATATGATTGATCAATTTATTCCTTAAATTGATGCACACTTTGCCACTATCACTTCTAGGCCATTCCAGGCATCTAAGTTTCTATTGGGAAAGCTGTAGCTACTTGTGTTACTCCTACGTAGATAACACTTAAAGCCGCCAGGACTGTTTTTTTCTATGTACAGACGTGTAGTGGCGTTAATACTTACATTTCTACATCCATGATTTCAGGAAAGTTAGAAGGGGCTATCTGGAAAGTCTGTCATTTTTGTGTCTGCATCTGTCTCATAAGAGATATGGCTATAAATGATCAAATTACAAAAATATCAAACAGAAATAGCGACCAACAATAAGGTTGCCATCTAGAGTTTAGTATTTACTGAGTGTCCTCCCGACGTCGTCATCGCGCGAAAAAAAAAAAAATTGCAAAATTTGAAACCGTATATACATGCAGATACAAAGCATAAAACAACGCTGAAACAGGGTAGATTATACAGTCATGATATAAAAATACTGTGTATTATCTTAGTGGCACATACAAATTAGTAGCGATGCTATAATTCGTAATATTTGGCGGCTGGCGACTATACTGTTATCTACGGTACATGTTTCTTTTCTCAACTTTTCCTTGTGTCCCTTCAAATACCCCGACTTTTTCTTCTCTTACTAGCAGGTTATTTCTGTCAACTTCTTCCAAGCCATTTATCTGTTAATACATATCTTGTTGTTAGGTTTTCCTCTCCCATTGTTCTTTTCAAAGGTTGGCAGTTGTCTTTCCTCCTAGGTTAAAAAATTTTCAACTAGACACCATCTTATTGCTAACCTTTGTATTTTTTTCTTTTTTTTTACGTTCTTAATTTTGATGGGAAACCACAAAATTTATTTAAACTTCATAGTTTTAGTACCGAGTAGTTGGGAGAGCTGCCGCTTGTTATCTTTGTTCTTCATGATGGCTGCGTGTCCAGGTAAAGGTGAGGTCAAAGTCAAAATTTGGGATGCAATTGATCCTTCCCGGTTCTTCTGTGCCTCTCATGATCCTTTGCACTGATACCATATACCGATCAAAAAAGGGCATCTCTACTTGTAGTTGACCAGACAATTTTTTATTATTGACTCAAGTCAGACCATTTCCACGACAACTCCATTGTGCACAGTGCTAATTGTTGATTTAAAGAACAAATATGTTGATTTAGAATATTAAATTCAAAACAGATTTTTGCTTTGATTTAGAACATATGCTATGTCAAATAGGGAATATATTCGTAATTTTGTGACATACCTAATCAATATGCTAATTAGACAATTTATGGACAAAATAAAAATATACACAGTAGCATCTTGCAGTTTTACATCATTGAGAACTTAAAACTTAGGTCTAGACACCCATAGGAATTCTATAGGCGGCTTAATAAGGAAGATAATACGAATGTGCTAATTAGGGTCAATTATGCGAATTGCTCAACAAATGCAAATTAGCATCGGCAGTTCTGCATCCTTAGGATGTGTACATTACATTTCAAGCATAAAACCTTACTGTACTCAACAGTTCCAGGTTCACTATAGGGCATATAGGAACGGCTACCGTAGTCTAGACTAAATTTAAAGTGATAAGAGTCAGCTAGAGCAGATTTTTTTTACTTCCACCAACTAGCTGCTCACCATATATGCATGGTGCATTTTGTGTGAGAATGAATTTCCATTCTAGATAAGCTCAAGTTAATTATAAGCTATATAGTAGGCTACTATGAAATACCAGCTATACCGATGACGACTTCAATACGAAGATTTCCTCAGATAAGAAGTAAATATATAAACAAATGCAATCACTGAAAATTAAAACTTAATTCATTAGAAAAGGGGAACAAACGGAAAGCCAGAACCTGTCATGCCCTGCCACCTATAGCTACATGTACTAGGTAGACAAGGAAGGCCAAATGTTAACAGCAAAGCTACGCTACCTTTATTTACAACTATAGGATTCGTACAGTAATTAAGTATCTCATCGAGTGCGCTTATATCAATTCACATTACTGTGTAACGAGACGCAAAAGATATACGTAAAAAGACAGTGAAGGTGAGAAATAATGTATAAATAATGAGAACAAAATGAGGTCGCTACATGGTGAGATATGCCGAGCTGCTCTTGACTGAGGAATGGCAGCTAGGCTGCTTCCTGACGGAGAACAAATCATGTCGCTACATGGTGAGATGCATTACACCGATATTGTGGAGGGACAGGCTGCCACCTGACGAAGAACAACAGGCAGTTGAGAGAGGCCGCTGCCTCAGCTGGTCTCGCTTCCCCGTGACTGAGGTGTGTCAGGCGGCCTCCTGACGGAGAAATAACATGCTGCCGTTACATGTTGAGATACCGCGCTGCCCGGTGACAGAGGGATGCAAGGCAAGGCCTCCTGACAGAACGCCACGCCCTGTATACATGCAACCGTAACAAGCAAAGCTACGCTTCCTTGATTTACAAGAAGATTCGTCTCTCATCGAGTGTGCTTATATATATTCACATTACTGGGTAATACGACGCAAAAGATATACTTAAGAAAGACAGTGAAGATGAGAAAAAATGTATAAATGATGAAGATGAGTGGGTAAATCCACCCAGAGTATCCTACGGCGAATTAATCCGCCACGGAAATCTCCGGCCGTGGGGTCGGCTGGGGGTGAGGCAGGAGCCGGGAGCAAGCTGTTGCCTCTCCGCGCGGCGGGATGAAATGAAAAGTAATCATCGTACCTCTGGCGCCCTACATGGCATCCGAAAACACAACCTTCTGGATAACCAAACCTCCCGGACCGCTACAGCGGCTCCGCCCGCCGCCTCTCAAAAGTTTTGAGTCAAAACCCGCCGTCATCCGCCTCACCTGTGCCTTCCTGAAGAAGTCAGGTCAGCTCCCACGCATGTGATAGCACCATAGGATATCATCAGGGATCATAGGATTCCTCAAGGAGTTCTCGCACCCCTACTAAAAAATTACCAAAGACATCTTTTCTCCCATGGTGCAGATATCCACCTCACGGGCTTCATGCTGCTGCTGCTGCTGCTGCTGCTGCCGAAGGCCGCGCTGCCAGACGTGGATGAGTTTCCCCTTTCTTGTATTTTATCTCTTTACTCATATATATGACTAATATCCATCCAAATGCAATCATATGTCTACATTCACCTAGTGAAATGATATTTCATTTGCATACCAAGCAATAATAAGCGAGCCTGGAGACTCCCTACCTCTGCTAATACCAGTCTCGAGCAGTCGTTGGCCAGTGTGCATGTTTACGACCAAACCTACGACTTTTCCGTGCTGTGGGTTCCTGTTACGACCGACATAAGAACATAAGAAAATAAGGAAGCTACAAGAGGCCGCGAGGCCACACTGGTGTTCCCGCACCTAACNTTTTTTTTAAATTTTTAAAATTTTTCCCCCGGCAACTTGATACGGGAAAATTTTTTTGTAACCCACCATATGTTTTCTCGTAGCTAATACGGTTCTTGAGATATTATGGAAACATTGCTTCCCTCTATTTTCCGCAGCCTCGTACTACATTCCAACGCTAACGTATTTTTTTTTTTTTTTTTTTTTTTTTTTTTTTTTTTTTTTTTTTTTTTTTTTTTTTTTTTTTTTTTTTTTTTTTTTTTTTTTTTTTTTATAGCGAACAATGGCGCTTCGCGCTTCAGTCTCTCAGTTTCCGTCTCAGAGATTAGACGTACGCGTGCGAGCTCTCCTGAAAGTCAGTTAGAGGGAACTTGATGAGACGAAAAAGCTTTTGCCCTCCACCTATATTTATTTTCTTAGTATTATTTTTATTAATATTTCACACCTATTGCGCCTTTGGGGTTTTATCTTCCTTGAGGCCTCAGGTGGTTGGCCTTATATGTTATTTCTAGAAGGCTGAGATGGCTGGCCCTCGCTCGTGGTGTCGCAGGCTGGATTTGTTGAGTGACACATGTAATTAATTGAGGCTTATGCTTCCCCCTCGTGCCCTCTGCCACACTTGCAGTCGGAGGGGAAGTTGATGGGCAGCATGTGGGTGTCTTCGGCTACTCGACGACGGACAAAAAAGTAGCTCCTGGCGAGTCTTGAACAAGAGCAGTGGTTTTACCCTGGGGTACCTGTACCACCAGGGGGTACGAAACCTTACACCTGGGGGTACGAGACATGCTGACCAATAATTCAATATCATATTTATAAGGAGGCTGGAATTATATATATACATTATTTTGTCTGTCTTGTCTTGTCTTTTTGCATCATTTTGTGAAGAAATTGAAGCTGAACATAGTGTTCCTGTTTTCGACACGGAAGTGAGGTGGCTCTCACGTACTACTTACACGTGTCTTCGAACTACACGAAGAAATCAAGAGGTTTCTTATAAATCAAGGCAGTGACATTGCTGACCACTTTGAAAACAGGGAGTTCATTTTGTCCTTAGCATACCTGACAGATGTATTCACGCACGAACGAGTTGAACATATCCATCCAAGGAAGAATGCTGAACATGATGACTGTCAGAGAAGTTATTTGCCTTTACCCAGAAACTTCCAATTTGGATGTGGCGCATTGAAGAAGGGAATTTTGTTAACTTTCCTTCTTTAGATGAGGCTGCTTTTGCAGAGGAAGTGTCTATCGTTACTGAAGTGAAAGCATTTGCAAGGGCTGATTCACTCCTTGCAGGGATACTTTCACCATGGACAGGTTTCTGTGGCACAGAGATGGATACGGGATCCATATAATTTTCAACTCGTTTTCCATGAATAACAGTAATATGTTGAACTAGCCGCAAAGCCGCCCTCCGGGCGGACTTTTTGGCTAGCTCCTGCGGAGGGCTATTGGTGGTGGGCCTTCGGCCCACCACCTGTGTTTGGTGAGCCTTCGGCCCACCAAACACGGACTCTCCAGATAGCCCCTTCTAACTTTCCTGAAATCATGGATGTAGAAATGTATGTATTACCCCCACCCATTCACTCACCCATTACCCATCACCCCCCACCCATTCACTCACCCATTACCCATCACCCCCCACCCATTCACTCACCCATTACCCATCACCACACACCCTTTCACTCACCCATTACCCATCACCCCCCACCTTTTCCCCTCACCCATCACCCATCACCCCCAACCCATCACCCCCCCCCTTCACTCACCCATCACCCCACACCCATTCCCATCACCCCACCCATTCACTCACCCAATTACCCATCAACCCTACATAAATGTTTCCTCAATTCTCGCAACCCACTTTTTTTTTCACAATTATCGCTAATAGGCTGCTAAAAAAAAAAAAAGTGATCGGATCATCTCATAATTGGGCTTAAAACCTTCCCCTGGTCAACCCGTTCCAAAAATGTTTCATATGAGGTGATTGGCCACGGGGGGCGGAACTATACAGACACACACACCCCACACACACACACACAGACAGCCCAGACGACAGACACACTTTCGTTTATATTTACCATTACCCATCACCCCCCAAACCTATTCCCTCACCCATCCCCCACCCACCCCCAACCCATCACCCCCCACCCATTCACCACCCATCACCCACACCCATTACCCATCACCCCACCCATTCACTCACCCATTACCCATCACCCTACATCAAGGTTTCCTCAATTCTCGCAACCCACTTTTTTTAACAATTATCGCTAATAGGCTGCTAAAAAAAAAGAAGTGATCGGATCATCTCATAAAGGGGCCCTTAAAACCTTCCCCTGGTCAACCCGGTTCCAAAAATGTGCCATATGAGGTGATTGCGCCACGGGGGGCGGAACCTATACCAGACACAAAACACACACACACACACACACACACAGACAGACAGACACACTTTCGCTTATATTTACCATTACCCATCACCCCCCACCTATTCCCTCACCCATCCCCCATCACCCCCCCCCCATTCACTCACCCATCACCCCACCCCCAAATTACCCCACCCCCACCCATTCACTCACCATTACCCATCACCCTACATCAAGGTTTCCTCAATTTTTCGCAACCCACTTTTTTTTTCACAATTATCGCTAATAGGCTGCAAAAAAAAAAAAAAAAAAAGTGATCGGATCATCTCATAAATGGGCTTAAAACCTCCCCTGGTCAACCCGGGTTTCCCAAAAAAATTTTTCATATGTGGTGATTGCGCCACAGGGGGCGGAACCTATACCAGACACACCACACACACCACACAGACAGACAGACAGACACACTTTCGCTATATTTACCATTACCCATCACTCCCCACCTATTCCCTCACCCATCACCCATCACCCCCAACCCATCACCCCCCACCCATTCACTCACCCATCACCCCACACCCATTACCCATCACCCACCCATCACTCACCCATTACCCATCACCTACATAAAGGGTTTTCCTAAATTTCTCGCAACCCACTTTTTTTTTCACAATTATCGCTAATAGGCTGCTAAAAAAAAAAAAAAAAAGAAAAAGTGATCGAATCATTCATAAGTGGGCTTATGACCTTCCCCTGGTCAACCCGGTTCCAAAAATGTGCCATATGAGGTGATTGCGCCACGGGGGGCGGAACCTATACACACACACACACACACACACACACACACACACACGGGACAGACAGACAGACAGACAGAAACACTTTCGCTTATTTATTATAGAAGATGATTTTGTTGAGCTGCAGGCCAAGGGACATAATCCAAATGCAGTTGAATCAATGGCAGCTAGATATGTTTTGGTGTGCACAACTCAAAACATTTCCACAGTTAGCAGAAAAGACCTCTGGAGGCATTGTGCCATTTGCAACCACGTTCTTATGCGTTTTTCTACACTACTAGTCAGGGCCACTATGTACTTTATAGTTGCTTCATGGATTTTTGTGGGGAGTTGCTACTTTTTGCCTTTTCATGAAGGTAAAGGTCTATACAAAGTGAAACAACAATGTTTCCAAATTTATAAATCCGTTATGGCGGCCAATTTGGACTAAAAATATGGCCGCCAATATTCACCGTGCAATTTTCAATATTTTTACTATAACACACTCTATATACAAATTTAAGTGTCTGTTCTGAGGTTTTAAGGGGGTGCTGAAAGCCAAATAAATACGTCTGAAGAGCCCGAATCACCACAAAATCAATTTTTTCCACTAAAAGTGTTTTGAGAAAATTTTCACACACCACCTTAAGTATAGATGAAGTACTTCCGTACACACTGACTCCCAAAGAGTCATGTTTGGTTTTTTTCTCATTTAAGATCAAAATGTGAATAAAAAGCGTATTTTTCTAGAATCACTTTAGACGAAATAGGGACAGTGTGATAAAATGTTATCTCATAATAGATAATCAGGAGAATTAAGGATGAATGGTTATAAATAATGTGAGCAGGTCTTTTACACATATGACTGCATGCAACTTGCATTTATTACAATACTCACATAAGGTGCAATCTTTTCTTACGAAGAATCTCAGGACTTTCAAAGGTCAGAAATTTACAAATGTTTTAAACCAAACATGCAAACTGTTAATTGCAGATTGGGATGCAGAGTGAGATAAAACATCTGTGACCACGACTGATTAAATCATATAAGGTTCCTGTATCGTCCTATTATTAGAGTCAGGAGCCATCATGAATGAGATACAAGACCATGGACATCATCAGAAAGAATTGAAGAAACCAATTGGGAAACAGCTGTATTATTGCCACAAAGATACTACTCGCAATAGGGGCCTCATCGGTCTAATCCCCAAGGGCTCACACCGTTGACGTTTGTTGACGGCAATAAAAGAACGGGCCACGTCACAAAGATGTGACTTGTCTTCAAATCCAAAGCGACTCAGTTGAAGCTACTAAAGAAACGTTACATGCAGGAAACACGATTGCATCGAAAATGCTACCCGCAAAAGTTTATTAACAAAGAATCATATCACGGGGCTAAAATCGCAAGCAAGAGGATATGTGTCAGGAATCGAACTCGGTGAAAAAGAAGCGCTACAAAGGAGATAAAGGATTCAACAAAACAGTGGCAATCTACTTTTACTCGATCAGTACGAAACCCTTCAACAAGGATCAGTGTTTTTCTGCCAGAACCAGAAGTATGGATGCACAAGAACCGCTGTACACCGTGCGGGAGGAGGCACCGGCGGAGACTCTAGGAAGACTGTTGAACTGTAAAAGATCCAGTTTTCTGACAAGACTGACCACAGCATGAACCAATGATGGCACATGCAATGATGTCCAGTTATCACACAATCCATGCAGGCGAGTAACGTGTTTCATGTTCTTACGCATAAAGTCAGGGGAATCAAAACAGATAGCAGGCAGAGCTCGATGCAAAATGGGTGTTTAGTTGAATTTATCAATCGATAGTTCAACCGTCTTTCCTAGAGTCTATGCCTAAAGAGTCTTAATTAATCCTAACGATCGTTGGCTCGATTTATAGCCTCAATACACTGATCCTAGGGAGGAAGTCTGAGCTTTCCGCACTCCAGACCTTCTCACCCTATGATCTCTTCGGCGAATTTGGGCGTTAGGGTACCTATTGCCATGATTTTTATACAAACATCCATTACGCTACACTTATCACTATTAAACTCATCTGCCCATTTGCCACCTAATTGAATTATCCTAAGTCCGCGCAAAAATTTACATCAGACTGTGATTATAATATCCTTCCTACTAGTAATCATCAGCAAAATTGCTGCGAATCACTACTAACCCACTATCAAGTCGTGGATGTAAATAAAAAATAGTAATGGAACCCAAAACCGACACTTGGGAACCCCCTCGTCACCTGCCCAATTCAGATTTGAGAACCATATTGTAACACTTAGTGCATACACATTAGCAAAGATCTAAATCCACGAAGAACCTTCCCATCTATTCCAATGAGCCCGCTAACCCTTATTTAAGAGCTCTCACCGTGTACGCCACCTGTCGAAATGCCTTCCTAAAGTCCAGGGTAACATATCATAATCATCAATCATAATCCGCTGTCTCTTAAAATTTTTCCTACTAAAAGGCTACAATAAATTAGTATGAGACATGATTTACCTTTGGTGAAAACCCATGGTGTTTTTATATTTTTGCGACAACCCGTGCAGTTCAATATGACACAGCAGCTATATTGATGCACAATAGACATCTACCTTTTCATCCGTCTAACAGTGTTTATGTACTTGATGAGAGAGCGTGTCTGCAGGAATCCGTGATCTCCTTTGAAAAATGATACATTTCTTATTCCACGAGTTTTTTTTTTAGAATGTATGCAAATTTTTTTATGTTTTCCCCCTTTTATTTGATTTCTGAGAATATTCTATAAGCGGTAATATACGAGACCACCCTGCTACGTGACAGGCCTGGTGGATCGCCCGTGACGTTCAACACCATAAGGATACCACCGTCCGCTCCCCGTACCAGTTTACCTTACCTAATATAAGGTTTCTCAGTGTATAAAAAAGATATACTGTTATCTTCGGAAAGTTTGTTCTATAAATATTATCTAAATAAAAAACAATTAAAAACACACAAAGAATCAATGGCCATTATGAGACTTTCAAAGATTAAATTGCATTACTTTAAAAACTTCGCAAATTTAATATTCTGGCTCGCAAACCATTTACATGGAGAATATCAACAGAAGCGGAGTAATTAGCTTTCATTGATATATTTCGTTTAGTGATTAAATGATATTCAGCTGCATGCATAAATAGCGTTACACTAAATTATAAAAAATCATGAAAAATCGTAATAATTCCTACACATATAATCATATGTTTAACATCAAATAAAAGATATAAGTTATCTCGGAAAGTTTGTTCTATTAATTATTATCAAATAAAAAAAAACCGTAAAAAAACATTACAGAAAATGCCATATGATGAACTTCAAGAAATATGCAGAATTAAAACTTTTCGCCATGTAAGAGTTGTGGAAAAACTTTTAACATGGATAATATCAATAGAAGCGGATATTTAATAGCTTTCCATGATATATTTCCTCTTCTGATAAATAAATAGAAACTATGATAAATGCGTTAACTGAAAAAAGAAACATGAACTCGGGTAATTCCCCGATATTCATGAGTTATTTATTAGTTACGTTAATTTATGCATGGCTTTTAATTAATCTATCAGAACAAGGAAATAATCAATGGAAAGCTAATGAAATTCCGCGTTCTATGCATTACATGTAAAAAAGTTATTTTTCACAAAAATCATAAATGGCGAAAAGTTAATTCATGCATATTCTTGATATTCCTGATATTCTTATGTGTCTTGATGATTTTCTCATATTTAATATTGTCTCAAATAATGGCCAATTCTTAGTGTGTTTACGGTTTTTTTTTTTTTTTTTATTTCTGATAGTATTATAGAACAAACATTCCGAAGATAATACAGATATATATTTTATATGATAGCCATTATTAGAGTAGGAAAATACGATTTCATGATTTTTTATAGTGAGTACGCAATTTTGCATGCGCTAATTTATTTATCACTGAACGAAAATATCAAGGGAAAGCTAATTAAACTCCGCTTTATAGATATGCCCATGTAAAATGTTGCGAGCAAAATATAAAATGGCGAAGAGTTAAGTTAATGCATGATTTCTTGAAAAGTCTCATAATGGCCTGTTCTTGTGTGTTTGACGGTTTTTTATTTGATACATATTATAGAACAAACATTACGAAGATAACAAGTATATCTTTTATGCTGCTAAACATTATGATTAGGTAGCGTAAAACTTGGACGGGGGCGGAGCAGGGAGGTATTCCTATGGCGTGTGACGTCAGGGCGATCACCAGGGCTATCATCTACGGTGCCACGGTAAATGCCCTAAAACTTAAATTTCGGTTCCATTTATCAATGGAATTAAATCGTATATACCACAGGGAGCTGTTGAACATCTAGATTATTCCCCTCCATAACGCGTTTCTCGTAAGCTAATACGGTTCTTGAGATATTATGGAAAACATTGCTGCCCCCATTTTCAGCAGCATCGTACTGATACATTCCCGGCAACTTCTTTTTGTTACCGAACTAAAGGCGCTTCAGTCTTCAGTGTCCGTCTCAGAGCTAGACCGTCCGGTGCGAACTCTCTTTGAAAGTCAGTTAGAGGGAACGGATGAGACGAAACGCTTTTGTACCTACCCCTATATTATTTTCGTAGTATTATTTTTATCATGTTTAATAAAATCGTAGTAGCGACTTTAGAGGCCAGGAGCTGAAGAGCGAGCTCGGGCGCGACTTATAGGCCACTGGGGCGCTGTGGTTAACGGCAAACTGCTCCACAGGCCCTATAGTATAGTTAATGTAAACAAGTTTGCTCGCAAAATATTAAATGGGCAAAGAGTTTAAGTGAATATGAGATTCATGTATATTTCTTACACTCTTATATGACATTCTTTAGTGTATTTTTACTGCTTTTTTATTGATAATATTACGCACAAGTATTACGAAGATAACAGTCTCCTTTATACTGGATAAACCCATAGGGAAGGGAAATGGCGAGTAATGTTCGAAACACTTTTTTTTACCTTGACCGATCGGCCTCCACTGGTCAAGGGCGGGTTGGCCGGTGCGCACGAGTAGCAAGGCCAGTATAGCATACCAGTAAAGTCTTGGTTCTCCCTAAAAAACGGGTTTTCTTAAACCAACTCAAGGAGCTGTCCATAATCCGCTTTCTGGACGAGACAATAATAGCGTGCCTCGTGGTGACAAACCAGACTGAAACACCATCAATATCTGGATCCTAGAAATCACTACGATACCCCTTAGGATTCGTTTTACACCAAACTAATTTAAAGTCGATCAGAGTCAATCGAAGATCCAACGAGTATTCATCGTTATGGACAATTTGTCTCATTGACGTCTACTCAACTCAATCACGAGTCACGCACTCGAACCCGCTTGGTGTAGTTGGCAGCCTTATCCACAGCTATTAAGGTCTGTCACATCGCTAAAAGGGTGCATTGTGGAACCTATGTGAAATGGAAACAATAATAAGTGATCGTCGTTTTGCCTAAATAATTTTTAATTTATGCCGAAGTAAATCTACCGTCGCTGGCACTGGGGTGACACGCCCTGCGAGGTAGAGATACGCGCTAGCATCCCGACGGAGTTATAAAGGACCCAATATATCTCGACACTTGCCACCTGACGACTGAGTCCATTCGCAATCACACCACCCTATTATGTGAAACCAGTTCTCTCCCAATGTCCTTTTTAAAATTCTACGCTTTTTCTAGTGAAGCCGTTATTCTTTTCTACCTGCTACTAAATGAAAGAATTTCTACATTCGCCTATGATTATCGTATCCCTATATCCACTTATAAAATACTTCTCTATTCAGAATCACACCTTACTATAGCCTCTCGAGTGAGTGTATAAATTAATAGTTTCAATTTCTCATAGAATAAAAGTTACGCATTCCGTGAATTCATTGTTACATCCTTCCTGCCTGATCTAAAAAGGCAATGCCATATGTAAAGACGGAGACTAAAACTGAACCGCCCTAGTCTAGGTGTGTCTGACTATAGCCAAATAAAGCTTTTGCAGAATAACTTCAGCATTCTAATTGAACACCCTGGTAAATAGTTCCTAACTACCTGTAGGCTTCGATATTTAGCCTCAATACATGGATTTTTCTCGGCGGCGGTCGAGCTTACCTTACTCAAGTAGCCTTTCTCACTCTCATCTTTCATCGATACATTGGTTGGTGTACATAATACAGGATTTGCCACTACAACATTTCATAACGCTGCACTAATCAATATAAATCCATCTATGCATCCTATCTACCCAACTCATGAAATTATCTAAGTCTCCTTGCAACAATGATTAACATCAGGCCTGTGTCTAACCATCCCTACTAATTGATCAGGACTTAGCAAGGGATAGGCCTGGTTCTGGTTTCTAGCAAACACAGAGAGGCTAGCACACAATGTACAGCACATACCTGCAAACTGTATATAACAAAGTGTCTGCTAGAAAAATTACATCATGACAGAAGGCACAAAAATGGAAAAACAAACGTATTTGGCACGACTACGGGACAATATGCCTAGTGACGATTGGGGAATATCGAGCTCGGAGTTTCCTTGCTCGGCCTTTGTTTTTCACCTCAAGGACTTGAAATAATGTGTTCATGAGTCAGAGCAAATCAGAGTGGCCAGTTCATTAGTTAGGCGGAGATGTGGCCCCTACATATAGGAAGGGATTGTGGCTTGGTGGTAAAAAGCACGAAAAATTTTCACATTAAAGTTAGTATAGACTAAACGATTTCAGATAAGGGCCAAGTTCAATTTTCTCACCCCTGCGATGCCTAGAAATTGACAAAATCAATATGGCCGTCCGGTTCAAAATTGTGATAGAAAAGTATGGAAGTCAATATCTCGCACAATAAATGACATAACCCGACGAAAAACATCTATCTTCTATGTTTTCAGCTATGGAGGATCCATGGATCATCGTTTTTGATGACAAATGACAAAATCAATATGTTCAGACAAAAAATGGAAATTAGTCGCAAAAAAAAAAATGGAAGATGCAGCAATTTTCAAGGTTTAGGAAATAATTTACACACCTGTACAAAAAATCACATAGTATTGTCAAAGAATAATGACACAATTAATATATAAAACCATGTGTTGTAACCTTATCACATAAGTATATCGTTATTCAAAAACACTAACATAGTAACTGAAACCAATTTTTTTAAGGTGACAAAGGCGCGGAAAAAAAACAGCATACTCAACAAAATAAGCATACACAAAATGTTGAACTAAACCATATATATCATAAAGAAAAAGATCTAGCACGAGGGCTACACAATTCAAGAATTAATTAGCAACTGTAACAACTAACACAAACCACAAGTTAAATGGCTATCATTAGTGATCACCAATGTACCGGGCGCAGTTGCAGAGTGAAGTGCACCTAGATCAGCTTTGACACATTTGCAGAGTTCCCTGAATCCTTCTTACAGCAACCGTAGACAACTCTGAAACCAGGACCACGCTGCATACTGGCAACAATGTCCACAATGGCTCCATCCTCCTGAAGTATATTTTCCAACCACAAATGAATGGCAAGGAACACTTGGAGCTCGTATGTGTGCTGCCCCAGTGCTGTCCAGGCTGAAAATGGCCGTATGCGTGCTGCAAAAGCGCTGCGATAGTTGGTGGGTCGGCATCCGATGGCATTTGGGGGATGGCACTTGTTGGTATTGAATAGATATCTCCGGGCTGGAGCAGAGGTAGTTCAAAACCGTTCTGGCATTATTAGCAAACCACTACATACGACTTTCCGTACTGACATACAATAACTCATTGAAGCTCGGCTGGGCTCTTGCAACAAGTTCGAAAATTACTGCAGTAATAGTATTGATGAATTTCCATTGTGTCAACGGCAGTGGTTTAGCCCATAACAGACAAAGAAGAGACACGTGTACACAAACGGTGAGCGTGGTGGAACATGGGGAAAGAGCTCGTGCCTTTTCTGCACCCCAAAGATGCGGGCGATTTGAGAGCTGGGATGTATCGAAGGTGAGTTTTGCCAGTACCATACGCATCCAAAGTTGGTGTTCTCGAATGCACACCATGGGTGCGACACAAGCCAGGATGACGACCATCCGTAGTAACGTACGCAGCAGCAGCCTGCGATAAACTTTTCTCGCTCGCATCCAGGACGTGCAGAAACATCCTGGTGTCGGCATCATCGTGAGCGCAAGGTGATCAACGATGAGACATCCTGATGAAACACGGAAAAAAAAAAAAACAAGGCCATTCTCGCCGCATGCGAGAAGTCCACTTTCCTTCTCGGGTAGAAAGATTTCCACACTTGGAATGTGCCAAAAAATGAAAAGAGGGCTCTCACGTCTTGTTGTCATTTATTATCAAGACAAACTCTTGCCAGTTTCCATGGATTGAGTCTGAACTGTTCCCTGTGACACGCCTTCTGAGACCTTCACGTTTTTCTTGTTGTATTTCTTTATGACTATCCTGGCGATACACATCCCAAAATATTAAAATTGATTGGATTTGGCCAATGTGCCATTGATTGCTACTGGCAGAACCCAACTAGTCGTCGGAGTAGTCTTGGAAGCGTTTCGCTCCCACTGGCCTCAGGCATATTTCCGATAGCAGCTCCATCCAGTATGATGACGATCGATGTGGCGGCTCGCCTTCAGATGTACAAAGCTTCTATAGACATGTCGGTTAGCTCCGCTTGGTTACCCAAGCCGTATAGTTTTCACTGTAGACAAGGCCTGTGGGGTATGCATGGTTTTCATACCTGACGCAAGTTTCCACCAAATCACCGTCCACGTGTTTGGCAGCGATGATAAAGCCTGGAGAACAGTGCACCGTCACTCTTGGAGCGATGCTACATCTGTGTCACTATGGATGAAGTCCTTACCTTGTGGGTGGCCGAGCGAACAAGGCACATATCTGTTTTTGGGAAAGTCGGTATCAGATTACAGGGTTGTTCGCTCAATTAACCGGCTGAGTGACAAGCTGTCATATTGGTTCTGACCCAGCTTCTCTATCCACACGAAAAGTTCTTAGCTACCGCTTGATCTGTGGATGTCTCTGGTATCTAAAACCAGGAAGTGGCGCCACTGTCTTCCATGAATGGATACGAGGTCTCTGATTATTGCACAAGAGCCCTTGACCTCGTCTGGGCCAAAAGGAGACTTGTGCGGATCTTGTATGATCATGATGCTGACTTGGCCTTGCCAGTTTTTGTGTATCCGAGCCAATGTTCGAACACAGTCTATCTACCTCGCGATTATGTCCAGCTCACCAATTCCACTCAGTTTAGAGCTTAGGATTAGCTCAACCTGATTGTCCCCACATCCCTATGACGATTTTGTGTTTTGTTCAGGTGCCTGGTCGATTAGCCATGTCGAGAAGGGGAGCGAGTCGTCGTATCGATAATAATATAAGGAAAAGGTGGTTCTGTCTGTCTGTACTGTCTGTCTGTCCAGCGATAGGTGCCGCTCCCTGTGGCGGGATTCCATTCTATGTCCACAGTTTTTGATCAGGCTTTAGACCAGGGGGAAGGTTTTAAGCCCACTAATAGGATGAATCGATCATTTTTTCTTTCTTTATAGCAGCCTATAGCGAGAACTGAAGAAAAAAAGTAGGTTGCGAGATATTGAGGAAAGCGTTGAGTAGGGGAGGTTAATAGGTTGAGGGAATGGGTGGAACGTGGGCGTGAACTGGGTAAATGGGCTGTGGGGGACGGATTGAGTGAATGGGGGGGGTTGATTGGTGATGGCTGAGGGAATAGGTGTGGGGAGTGATGGGTCATGGAGTAATGTGAAGGGTGTGTGGTGATGGTTAAGGGTGAAGTGAAAGGGTGGGGGGTACCGCTGAATGGGTAATGGGTGATGCTTGGGGGGGGGGAATACATACCTGTCAGGAATAGTGTAGAAGGGTGCTATGGATGAGTATGTTTGGTGGGCGAGGTGGGGGTAATGGGTCTATCATGGAGAGCCCTGGTTTGGTGGGCCAAAGGCCCACCAAAAACACCAGGAGGTGGCCGAGATAGGTCTCCACCAATAGCCCTCAGCAGGAGCTAGCCCCAAAAAGGCCGCCTGGAGGGCGGCTTGCGGCTAGTGAACAATCAACAGGACTGCTTGACTCGAACTCATTCGTACATGGGGAACGTCGTTGTCGGTAGTGTTGCATATCACGTTGGTAAACGGGAACCAAGCGAGATAGTGAGTGTGAGTCAGGCAAACGAAACCTTTTGGGGAAGCTAATGCCTTCAGCACAGGAACGCACTAGCGAGTGAAAAGTTCACCATCACGAAGTGACCGCACCTAGAACAGGCGGAGACATTCGAGGTGCATGAGACCATATACCAGTACTGGAAAATCGTGGAGAAACCTCAGCTTCTTCCCCAACCAATCATCAAACGGACAGCGGTTGCACTTGTTTCCATGCTATACACATCATAAGCTGGTGTGGAGCAAACTGATAATGCACTGCAGGTGGACTTAGGGTGCAGTTAATACGCGTGCCATGGGCACCATTTAGAGAAAAGAGCAAGCCGTTCCTGCGGTCGCATACCGCTTGGGTTAAGAACACTTAGTCCGCCCTGCCATCAGAAAAATCCCCGGACGAGTTGTCAAAGCAGCCATGATAAATGAAACCCCAAGTAGGATGACAAAGTTCTCTTCGCCGTACCACTCTGGCAATGTCCAGGATGAAGCTTTGCGATCGCGAACAAAAGGCTGATCTACTGTGAGGCACAGGCAATCTGTCCAGGGTTTTAGATGTTTTCGACAGCTGTTTGATAACACCATGAATGACGAATCATGGCCACTGATTGGTCGCGGGAACCATGGCAGAAGTGATGTGATGCGTGACACTCGAAGTTAGTGGTTTAGCCGGAGTGGTTAGGGTTAGCGAGGGTAGCGTCTCCGACGCTAAACCAACTCCAGATACCGCCCCCCCAAAGTGGTGTGGTGGTAGTGTGTGCTGCAGTGTCAAGCAGGCTCATACGTTATTATTCTAACGTCGTGGTTCTTATCGTCTCTCCTTCAAGTAACAACTACAACCAGTCATGTTTAGGGGGGGTGGGAAACACCCTACATTAACTCCACTCACACTCACTCACTTGCACTCAGTGCAAACTGACGAAATATTATGCCATTAGATTTTTCATGTTGTTCATATAGGAAATACCAGTGAGGCCTCGCCGGCCTCTTGTTAGCTTCCTTATTTTTCTTATGAGTTCTATGTTGAATCTCTTACTTGTGCGATGATTTACAATATAGCATTTTCACAAACACTGTCCCATCGTCACAACGTATTCATTATCATCAATTATATAGATCTTTGTGCCGTACAATTTCAGTATTACCTAAGTCAAACCGTCGAGGGAAAGAGATCTGACAGACAGCACCTTAAATAGTACTTCGGATTAAACCTAATATATTGTCCTCTGTCAAAATCCTATACTACCACAACATCCACAATCATATAATCATTATCATTCATTTCATCAGTTATTAGCCCCCACTAGTCACATACCTGATAATAAAACGATTAGGTCGGCGCGTTAGGCCATTAAGGAAAGCATCGTACAACTGTTGGTGTGTGTGTGTGTGTGGCATGTCGTGTGACTCATCTAGTTGTCCATCTAGTTGTATTTTTACAGGGCCAGGCAACGCTCGTATGGCCCCGTTCTCCATATCAACATTTTTTAATCATGCATCCTTAGTGGTTAGTGTGGCCGAACGACCCACCAACCCGGGAGGGGGGTCCAAACCCCCGGTTGAACCGGCTCAACCATTCACTGCCTGGTGGCACAGGGGCTGGGTTTTAAGGAAAAAAGCCCATTAGTGTCCGCTCCGCCCGGGGATAGAACCCGGACGTGGGTTGCTGAACCGAAGCGCGCGTAACCACTAACAATACGGAAGCTACCTTGTGTGGGTGTGTGTGTGTTCGTGATAGGGCAGTATGAACAAACTCCCCAGCGATCAGGACCAAAGATCAAACCTACAACCTATCAACAACATAAAAAAACCACGATAAGGAAAAACGTTCAAAAAAAACACCATCACGGTCTGATAGAAACTCGAAAGTGAATATGAGAGTAATAACTGAATAATAATAGTTTAGTAAATTATAGGTCAGCATTAATAGAACACTAGTGATTAAAAAAAAATACATGAAAAAAAAACCCCCGATTAAGGAAAATACTGTTCCAAAAAACACCATTCACGTAAGGTACTAAAGTACTAGTAGGTGCAAAATAATGAATTGTAATAGGGCAGCAGTGAATAGCCTACACTAGCGATAGGACCACAACAAAAACCCACGAAAGGTTAAAAAACACCTAAATGTAGTGATAGAAAGGCTACTAACACTAATGATAATAATAATAATAATAATAATATATCATAGGGGCAGTATTGATAACAGTGATAAGTGTAAACATACCATAACAAACTACCTCGATAAGGAAAAAAACTTACCAAAAAAAAACACCTTCACTCTATGCCGTAGAAGGTGAAGTAGGGGACAGGAAAAATGGGCTTCAATGAGACTGTTATTGCCTCGTCAAGATGGTCCACGCATGTGTCATCGGCCTCTCCAAGATCTGTTTTTACTCTGCACAGGCGGCGCAGAGCATTTTGTCATGCAAATCTAATTGGGCGACCATCCCTTGGGATTCCAGAAGGGTGGTTAGTAGGCATACCGTTTAAAAAAAACTTTTTGGAAATAGCCCGGGCTTGTAAAATGATGGGGACATGGGATAAAGCCCCAAAAATTTTTTAGGACCAAAGGTCCTAGCTATGATTTTGGAGGGGAGACAAAGATCCCATCACTCAGATGGTATAAGGAACCTTCTTTTTTTATTTGAATTTCCGCGTGGAAATTAGGGTAAAGGTTTTTTTAAAAAAAGAATATAAAAAGGGAAAATTTTTATTGGATGCAAGTTTTTTTATTTTATTTATAACCCAAACAAAATATTCCAATAGGCTGTCAAAAAAAACATAAATTAAATATTTATTCGATTTTTAAACTCCCGCGGACATCGCGAAACCCATGTAGTTTATTAGCGAACACAATAAACATACTCCTTGAAATTTCAAAAATCCGTGGTTAATCTTAGGTGCATTATGAAAAAAAGTATTCTTTAAGCTCTTTATACAAACAACATGTTTTCCCTGTACAGCTGCAGGAATCCCCGTCTTGTTAAGCACCGTTCACAATGCGGTATGATTCTAATTGAAATTATGTTCTACTTCTCACTTTGCAGCTGCACATTTCGGTGCTTTTCCTGGCTTTCTGCTAAAACTCTCCCCCCAACCTGCACATTTTGCAGGCCCCCACTTCACAATTCCTTACCCCTTTTGCTGCCGGGGCTGGTTAGCTCCAGACGGGAAACCCAGGACTTTGTTTCTGACCATGCCCAACCGCACCCTTCGCGTTGGGCTGTTTTTTGGGGCCTGGTGAAGGTTGTCCAGATGCCGCCTGGGACACTGCCGTTGGTGTCCGCAGCGGGGGCCTGTTGGGGGGGGGGAATTTTCTCCATGTTTGTTTTTCTGGCAGAACAGTTCCTTTTCTTCTTTCCACCGCCCCAGAGGGGGTCTTGTCTATATAACATGGAAAACGTCCGCTCTGGAACTCCTGGAAACCCCGGGGTGATTTGTGTGTGGAGTTCACGATGAATTTTAAAGGCATCTGGGGACTTCGGAAGGCACCCCCATGTTCCCAAACCGACTTTTTCCCCTTTCCAAAAGAAAAAAGATCGTATCACCCCCCTGTGAAGCGGGGAACACTGGTAGGGTTTGGGACTTTCTTTGCCCAAAAGTATACATTTGGGGCTTTGATGTGTGGGAAAAAAGGGAATTCTTGCCACTGCCGGGCGCCCAGATGCACCGAGGTTTCTTTTGGCTAAAAAGTGATACTTCCCGATGAGGATGCCCAAGAACGTCGTTTTCCCGGTGCGTAAAAGCATGTGGTGCATCCACTCTTAGGGTCTTGTAATGGACCAAATTTTTGGTCGCCTTTTCGTGGTCAATGGGGGCATCGAGGGTCAGTCCCACGCGGGTCAGAGGCTCCAGATGTTGCAAAGACCTGCTTTCCGTCGGGAAGGTAGTGGTCCTTTTCTCTGTAGGAACTGGAAGAGGTTCTCCCTTTTTTGGGGGGGGTCACGCAGGAAAATCGGGCCAAATTGCCTGGGGACCTTGGTCGGCCTCCCACCTTCCCTTCGTACCCTTTCCCCCCTTTTTCTCTTGGTTGTTTTGATACTGTTGTCGGTACCTGTCCATACCACTTACTCTCAAGGGGTTTTCATTTTCCTCATGATTGGGGAAAAAAACCCTCCACTTGATAATCTCAAATGTAGTGACCATCACTGGGGGGAGGTGTACCACAGCAGCACCCCCAGCCTCTAACTCAAATGAGCCAGAGGGTTTTCTTGCGTCTTCTGGGCCAAATGTTGGGAGATGGGATTTTTCCCCTTGTCGCAGTTTCCCTCTTTCACAAAGAAGGAGGGTATGGGTGATTCTCATGTTGAAAAAGGTTGCAGGTCCCCCATCAGGGTTTGGTGTGACTAGTAAGAGGGGAAAAGAGGGGCCACGTCACCCTTTTCAGCAAGACATTTGGGCCGCCCCTTTTTACTTTCGTTTTTGGTGTTGGCGTTTAAACAGGGGCAATTTGTTTTTCTTAAGGGGTCAGGGGAGTGTGTAGCATCTGTCAACACTGACTTTTGTATGTCTCTACTGTTTTCTTCCCAAACAGGCTCTCTTTTTCGGGACTGTTTTGACAACGGGATGGTCGATGACTTTCCGTGTGTCAAGTCCAGGAGTTCGGGGGTGTCACCTTTGAAGGGGGTTTCCCATCCACTGAGCCCGGGGATAAGGTCCACAGTTTGCTTCGGATATTTTTGGGGAGTAGCCCCTCCTCGTGATGGTACTGGTCATCATTTGGGGTGTGGCATACTGCTCCCGAACTCTCCAGGGTGGGCCCCTGCCCCGGGTCCCGCAACCCCCCACCTCCTAAAAGGCAACTGGGTTCTGGGTTTTAAAGGCCCCCCCTGCTCCCCTTCCCTTTCACAAGCCCGTTGTTTTGTTCGTGGGTTTGGTCAAGGGGTATAGTGGGAACCTCTTGGCTTTTTTTCGAAACGACCCAGTTGCCTTTGACTTCGAATTGGGGTGTTGAACTGTGGGGCAGATTTCCATGTCCCTGAATGCACCGGGACCACCTGGCAATTTTGGTGGTCCAAGCGAAAAACCAGGGCACAAGAGCTTTCATGTCTCAACGTAAAAGGGGGAAATTTTGTTTTTGTGTGCACTAAAAAGATGGGCCCAAAAAATTTCCGCCGCAGGAGGGTATCCCAGTAATGGATTTGGACTCCTGGCAGCCTGCCCCGGCCCCTCCCCCCCAAAACCTTTCATCATTGTTGGGGTTTCACCAACGCCTCTTGGTGAGGCACCGCTGCATTTTGGGCCCGTGCGAAGACTGACTTGGGGGCGTGTCTGGCTTCGTGAGGTGTGAGGCCGTCAGGGAAAAAAGTTCGCAGTGCCAGCATGCAATGCCTGCTTGATTAAAGCGGTTTTCCGCTGGCCTCCAAGTAGTCCCCAAGTGTCTTCCCCAAAAAGCCTCTCCACGGAGACCCCAAAAATGACCACGTACTGGTCTTTTGCCAGTGTGTGCGGCCAAATGCCCTGAACGATTGCCATGCATACGCGGGCATTAAGGGAAGACAGGAAATTTCCCCCGGGTTCAAAAATGTATGGGTTCAGCAGAACATTATCCCCTTTTGACTATTGCGCAGTGGCACCTTCTCAATGAAAAGCGGCAGGAGCTGAGTGTTTCAGGTGCAAATCAACGGGGCTCTCTTCACGGAGGCGTGGAAGCAGACCCGGCCCCGCATCCCCCCTGCCAACTCTTCCTTTCCATAGCAAAAAGGCATGTTTCCCGCCACTTTTTCTCTTTGTCGCGGGCCTTTTCAAAGGGTCGGATGTTACGATCCTCGGCACAGCCACGTTTCCTTCGAAGTCCCCGCTGGAAAAATGGTGAAGTTTTTTAGGCAGTCTATGGGCCTGGTGGTGTTTTTTAGAAGGGCTAGGCTGATCTCACCCCGGGATTGGGGCCCTGTTTGAACTGGTGGAAACCCCGGGAAAAAAGGGTGATACCTTCCCATGGAATGATCCCCGTGGCTGTTTGCTTTAGGGGTTGTGGTCAAAATTACAAGGGCCCCCCCCACAGTGAAGACTGAAAACCAAAGGATGGGCACCAATCCCTTTCTTTCATTCCTCACACACAGCAGTAGCCAGGGGTTTCTAGGTGGACACCCGGTCATAACTGACATCAGGCCCAAGTCTGCATCTGGGTAACAAGTTTTTTTGACCCAGTCTGGGGGTGGAGGTTCAGGCCATGTAAAGGTGGTGGGGGGGCTCAATTTCCAACGAAGTCGTGATCGACTGCTTGGTATTTGCTTGTCCTTCTGGCTCTCTTTTTTCCTTGAGAGTATGATCTGTGAGGGATGGGAAAAAGGCGGGAATCTGTGCAGTCCGACTTTCAAGTCAGCTCCTTTTATCACATGGTCCCATACTCTTGAGGTTGGGGAAAAAGGTTTTTCTGGGAGTAGGGGGGGAAAAAAAGCCATGAAGTTGAAACCCCAGGAAAAAAAGATGTCCTCTCGCCAATCCCGGCGCTTTTGCAAAATTTGGCTCCCTTTATATCAGTCTCCATGGGCCGTTCAGCATTTTTTGATGCCTTTTTTAAAGACAAATAGCACATTTTTTCCACACTTTGCTCTTGGGAATTTGGAAAGTGCTTTGGGGTTTTCCCCTTTTTAAAAGGGAAATTTGTTGACTTCACTCGATGCCCAAAGTCAGCAAGACGAAATTTCGTAGAGATGCCGTAGGGGAAGCAAAATTGAGAGCAATGTGCCTTCTTCCACTTCATTCTCTATGTAAATGACCCGCTCGCAAAATGCTCTTGTCGGGCTTTCTTTTCTGGTTTTTGGCATCCTGTTGGGGTTTCCCTGTTCCCCATCGGGGCCCCGGGGGCGATTCCCCAGTCCCAAACCAAACAAGCAAGAAAAGGTAATTGGCCTCCAGTGCAATGAGGTCACCGAAAACCCTTCAAACCTGGTCAAAAAATCTGAAAACCAAGATCTCGGGCCATTGCCAACCCGTCATCTGCCCCCCGGGTTTTTTAACTATGCAGGGGGTCCCTTTTGGGTGCAAAATATGCGCTGGGCTTTTTCGAAAAAATTTTTCGTGGCGACGGCATCGGTCTTCTGGGGCAGGGTGTATTCCCCTCGCTTCTTCCCCTTTCCAGTTTCGTGTTCGAAAAGGTGGCATGATTTGTGCCCGGTGATTCCTGTAACTATCCACGTCTGTGGCAGCACCAAAACAAGAGGCACTGGCCCCGACGTTGAGTTCTCTAAAATGAGCACTTTCCCGGAAAAATCCATAAACGCTGGCGCCGACTTGTTTTCCGCTCCATGGCCTTTTTAAAGGGACGCGAAGTGGCCAGAGGTTTTTCTTCTGGGGACTGCACACGTGACCCCCAACCCCCCAGATAGGCTGGGGCCTTCCCAAAATCTGCAACCCCACAAACAAAAAAAAGTTTTGCAGACTTGTTGCCACCTTAAATAAGTTATTACGTAAATAATTCATGGTATAAAATGTAACCAAATCCCTTTTAATAGAACGGTTGTCCTGGGTAAAAAATTGAAAAGTGTGATTTGAGTATAAGAAAGGGATGAAAAAAAAAATAACAAACTAGGGATGTATTGCATAACGGAATTTTTTCTTTTGCCATTAAAAGGGGAAAACTGTTTCATCAAATTTTTCTAAGTAAAAATTGCCGTTATCACAAAAATGGCTTGGGCTTTGAGTAATTGGATCGTTTGTCTCCCTCTCAAAATCATAGCTAGGACCCTGTAGAATGCCTGAACAAAATTTGGTGCTTTTATCCGGCATGTCCCCATCTCTTGAAATCTGGTCCTTAGCGGCCGGACTATAATATCATCTTCCCCATTTTCTATGTTGTGTGACCCTCCCCTCCCTTTCCATGCTTGTGTTTATGAATCTTTCCATGACACCAACAAAATCTTCCTTCGCAAAACAATCAACTGGGTTATAGATGACTGCACAAGATGATATATATAGGCAATAATAAAAGAAATCTTGTCGCCTAGTAGCTTAAAAATGTCCTTACTGGGCGACAGTTTTCCAATAACTGGGAGACATTTGGTCGCCAGTTTATAATGTAAAAATATGTACTGTGCCGGCGCGTCGCGAAGCAGTAACGGACGGGGACTTCAAGAGGGACTGGAGCCTGCGGAAGGGTGGCTGAGGGCGTTAATAGGCCTGGTGGTGGTTATGGTAGTAGCTGTTCATGTCCCGACCGCATATTCCCCAACTCTATGCCAGTCTGTGGTTTCCGAGTGAGGACGCTTGGCTGTAGCTCCGAAACTAACCATAGGCTTCTCTGGAAAATACCCTCATTATGACTCCCACATAAAGTTATCAAAAGAAGCCCAGGAATTCTAACCTACCCTGACTGTAACCTAAGGTAACCTAACCTGACGTGTTCAAGAGTAAACGCGACATACTGTTCCAGAAAACGAAAATATGCATCCCGACCACTAACTTTGTATGACAAGCCACGCAGCAATATTTATGGTTTTGTTTGTGTAGTGGTGGCCTGATAGACCGGTGGAGGAAATATTAGCGGATAGTAGTAGTAACGAGAGAGAGAGAGAGAGAGAGTATGTGTGTGTGTCTTTACTTATTTGTATATTCACAGGATTAAGACAAGCTCGTAATGTCCTGTCTTTTCATACCCAATTATTATATTTTTCTTTAGTATTTATTCACATAGCTTACACACATACCTTCCTTTGGTAGTGCATCCCATTATGTGTGTGTGTGTGTGTGTGTGTGTGCGTTTCCATTGTCGTGTAATCAGATAAGAATTAATTCATATTTTCCTGCAGTGAGCTGGTCACAAGTACGTACGTCAAGTAGTGATAAGATTTCCAAACCTCCTCTTCCCCCCAAAAATATTAAACAATACTTTTTTTATTTTTTCCTGCATTAACCCGTCAGTCATTAGTCACTCTCGGCTCTTCTCGTCATGCTCCTTACTGCTGTTCTATCAGTGCATTTTTTTACATCACAACTGGGCGTTGTGACAAAAATTCCTCCCAGTGATAGAAAACTGTCGCCCAGTAAGAACAATTTTAAGCTACTGGGCGACAATATGTTTGTTCATAAAATCATTCCTGGATACAATGGTTCATCTTATCTGTGTGTGGTAGATCCAGAAGTGCACTCATATCAAAGACATTCAACAACAAGATACCTCACTCGCGGTCCCTCCAATGCAACTTCTGTTATCCACCGACAGTGGCGCCGCCGTGCGGCAGGTGTTAAACCAGTCTGCTGGCCCCATTCACCTACTGCATATGACCAAAGAATATTCACTTCAACTCTTCGCCATTTAAAATTTTGCAAGTCAACATTTACCATGAAACATATCAATAGAAGCGCAATTTTATTAGCTTTCCATTGATATATTTCGTTTTCTGATAAATGAATTACAACCATGCATACATTACCGTTAACTAAATAAATAACATCATCAACCGGGTAATTTTCACGATTGATGATGTTATTTATTCACTTATATATTTCGTTTTCTGATAAATGAATTAGCACCATGCATAAATTAGCGTAATAAATAAAAACATTCAATCGGGAAAATTACCCGATTGAGAGTTATTTTTATTGNAACCCCGTTTTTACGGATAAGGGCCCCGGGTCCTTTGGGGGGGTGTGAAATACTTTTTTATAATGTGACTTTGTGCCGATGGAAATTTTGACCGAGGTGTTTGGGAATTTAATACCCCTTTTGGGAAAAAGGGTATTGACCCGGTAGTGGATACAAGGAGGGGATGCTTTTTTAAGAGTGGAATTTGGAAATTTTGCCGGTAATAATTTGTTAGTATTAAAGTTACCGGTAGCAAGGGAAGGGAAAAGGGTTTAAAAACCATAATGGGGGGGAAAGGGGCCCCCTGAAGTATTGGAAGGAAAAAAATTTTACGGAAAATTTAAAAAATAAAATTTAAAAATTGTATATGGAGATAAAAAAAAATAATTAACATTGGCACTCCCTAGGTTATTAAAGGTTTTAGTTAATTGGGGGACCAATTTTGGGAAATTTTTTAAAAAATTTTTATTTTCTTTTCATATCTAAAAAAAATGACCTTTTAAAAATTTTTAGGTTTTTTTGGGTTTGGGGCCCCCCAGGCACCACAGCCAATTCCCAAATCCCGGGTTTTTCCAAAATTTTTAAAACTTTAATTTTCGCTGAATTTTTTTTCCCCTTGCCTATAGGATCCAATTATTTATAATTAACCTTTTAAAAGGGAATTTTTGCCGAACCATTCCTTAAAAATTTTTTCAAATTACCCTTGGTCCATTTATGACTTTGGGAAAAATAATAAAACTTTTGGGGATGTAAAAAATTAATAATTTTTCAATTAACTTTTTTATTAATTTTTTTAATTTTGAATAGAAATTTTTGGGGGTTTTTGGGAAATTATTAAATTTTGGGGAAAAAAGATAAAGGAATTTTTTAAAAATTATTTTTAAAAAATTTCCCCGATCAAATTTTACAAACCCTTGAAAAATTTTCAAATAAACCAAAAACAAAAAATTTTTTTTGGAATAAAAATTATTGTTTGAGCATGTTCCTTTAAAAATTTTTGGTTTTTTCCTTAATTTGTCATCCCGTTTCGGGAAATAAATAAAAAGGAATAATTATATTTAAAAACTTTTAAATTATTAAAGATTTAAATTTATTAAAAATTTAAAGGGGAAAACTGAACAGGGGATGAACATGATTTAAAAATTAATCAAAATTTTATATTAAATTGGAACAACACCCAAGGTTGGGAAGGAAACCAAAGGGGTTCAAAAAGGGGTGAAAACAAACAGGTGAAACCCAAAAAGGGTTTCAAATTTAACATTAAATTTTCAATTTCCCCTTCTTGGAAAGATTTTACCATTAAAGTATAATTTAATCATTTTAGATATCAAAGTATAATAATTTTCAAATTAATTAAAACTATATTTCCAAAATTTTTTTTTTAAATTTATTGATTAAAAAAAAGTTTGAGATGTTTATTGTTAAAAAAAAGAGATTCCCTAAACAATTTTTAGGTAGAATAAAGCTTTAATCATATTTAGAATTTTCCCAAATAAATAATAATGAAAGGTTTTAATTTTAATTTAATTTAAAATTTGCTTTTAAATAAAATGTTAATTTCGGGGTTTCTTACGCAATTTTTTTCGTAAAAATAAAAGGAATTAATATTAATTAATATAGAGATAACAATGTTGATATTAATTTTCATAAATATAAATACCCAAAAATTTTCAAAAATCTTTGGAATTATAATATGTAAAATTTTTATTTTGGTTTTTTTATTTGTTCCAAGGAAAATGCAATTTTCATACAAATAATATTTGTTACAAACTCCTATCCCTTTTTCTTCTTAAATGGCAAAGTGATATTGCCATTGAATGGGTTTTTAAAGGTTTTAAAAGGGAAAAAAACGAAGGTGAGTTGATAAAAAAAATTAGGTTACAAAACAAAGTAAAAGGATAATGAGGTTGGAAAAAAATGAAAAGGAAAAAGACTGTCAAGGGGAAACACGAGGTTGATTTTAAATTCCAGAAATTTTAAAAAAAAATTGGAGTAAACTTGGTAAATATGAATTAATAACTTAAAATAAAGGGGCTATATAAAGTTATGTGTGAGGAGAAAATATTAAATTGGAAGAAAAAAATTTGAAACGGGAAAAAAAATTTTCTAAAAATAGGAACCAAAGGAAAAAAAGAAAAGACATTTTGGGAGTAAAGGTGAAAAAAAATTTAAATTTAAAGCTTTTTCAAATGATCCGGAATTACCTTTTTTTTTTTCCCCGGGTTATGAAATGTCATTAATAATTTAAAAAAAATTTAATTTTAAAAAATTTAAAATATGGACGTAAAACTTTAACCCTTTAAATACCTTTGGCCCCCGGGGGCACGGGGTTTTAAAAAGTTTTTCAGTGGTAAATTGAAAAAGTTTTTTAAAACAAGAAAATTGGGGTTTTTGAGCCTTTGTAACTTATTTACCCCATGTAAAATATATTTTGGTACGCCCTTTCAAACGAAACTAGCTCTGTGAGAAATTATATAGAACATGTATTATTGTTCTTCGGAAAAGTGTCCAATTGGTATTGAGATAATTTTACGTCTGTATGATATATAATACTCGACCCATTTTAGGCTGCTAATAAATGGGTCAAAATACTACATTTATTGCGTTGCCCTATTTTTTACTATGATAATTATTAACCCTAGACAATTTATGCCTTGAATACTCTTGTTAAGCTCAAAGAGATCTAAACCTCCAGCAACTATCCGTTTGTTTTTTTTGCTTATAACAATCTCGAGATATAACAGTTTATTTTTATTTTGCGGAACTTGTGAATTGTTCACTCTCCAGCAGCTTATTGACGCACCGTACATCTATCTTTTAGCCGGCAAACATTTCTTGTTACGTCTTGATGGAGAACAGTTATGCAGAATCGTAGCTAATATTAAAAATGTTAAATTTATTATCAACAAGAGTGGTGACGCATGCATGACTCCGTCCACCTTGATTCCTGGAATATTTTTTTCGGGAGATATGGCGTAAAAAACTTATGCGTTCATTCTCATATGGAAATTTTAATCTGTTTACACCACAGGAAAGCCTGTTGAAATCGGTATTTTTGGTTTCTTTCTGTAACGTTTCCGAAAAAAATCCTGTTTTTTGAGGAATGCTCATGAGGGACACATTGCTTTTTCCCCATTTCCGCAGCCTCGTATTGATACATTCCCACGCTTAAGAGTTTTTTAGGGAACTAAGGCGCTTTCAGTCGCTCAGATTCCGTGTCAGAGAAGAACGTACGCGTGCGAGCTCTCTTCTGGTAAACGCTCCCTCCCCACCTGGATATATCATACGCTTTCTTCCTCTATACAATAGTCATCGGTAGGGAAACACTTGATTAAAAGCTAATTATTAACGACACGATATACAATTTGTTATTAAACCTCATTTTTGACGTATTATATTTCATAAATTCTATTAATGAATGGTTTTCACATGAGATGGCCACACTTTCTAGAGTTTCAATAATACCTATTGAGTTGCCAATGACACCTTTCATAAAGTACATCTATTTTGCTCTAGAATGTTTCCTTGTGTACAGATTGGTATACGCGCTAGGGTATTTGACTGACAGCACCAAAGCATATACACAGGGTCTGCCATGGCGGAGCAGAGTTGATTCCGTGACGTCAGCGCGAGTCCGCCCCTCCCACTATCTTCCCTACTCAGGCCAGGCTCTTCAGCCCTGTTCCCTCCCTATTTCGCCGCCTCTTGTGAAGACGCACCACACATGCTGTAACTCCATAAACTAACCATGAGGATATTCTCGAAAATACCCTCATTGTGGATTCACACACACAGAATACGGGTTTATGCATCAGGCTCTTTGTCCTCGAGCTCTCATATATTTACATGCCGAAGACAGCACAGTGTGAAGGCAATGGCCGCATGGTTAAGGAGCGACCATGCTGTTTACATAGGATGCAGTGTCAGGTGGGAAATGAGACTTTGCTTGTCTCGCTACAGCGGCAACACGACAACAAGCAAGGGTCTCGTCCCAGCTGTGTGCTAGCTAGAACTCTCGCTCGCTCATAGGACACAATACTGGTCACATTCCACGGAATCTAATGCGATTCTTAAGGTAAGAAGGTAGGACACTCAGTCATGCAGAGTTGGCGTTTTGAGTGTGTCCGGTGTGGTAGAGCGGTGACGTGACAGAGTGAGGTCCCGCCACAACCGACCGTCAGTCAGAGACTGAGTGATTGATTTCAAACGCGGAGAAGCTTGCTGAGTGAAGATAATAGTGCGGTATTTATTTTAGGAAAAGGGCTCCCGTAGGATTTTTTGTTGCCAAAATTGATTTTTTTTGCAGTTCTGGCTTCTATAGTATCAGATTAACAGAAAAAGATGGGGTCCCCAATTTTCAGACCCCTTACCCTCGCCTTGTGGGGGTCACTTCCCTTTTGGGCCCCCGGGCCTGACCATGCCACCTATCTCTGCCAATAATTGACGCGATTTTCATATATTTGAGTATCCTTTTGTAGGTTTTTTCGGTATGCCGAGTGCGATTTAAGCACTCAAAAGACACGGAAGTTGTCTTTTAGCACTTCGGTTGTCAATTTTAGCACTTCCGGTTTCAGAGTAAAGGGTCTAACTCCATTTTTTCTTTTTCAGGCATGTTGAAGAAGCAGTTTTTAGCTCAGTCAATATACCCTGTGAACTGAATCGTGGTAGTATCGCCAATATGTGAGGATGGACGGAGTTTGCGTGATCTGTAAAGAGGTGCCACTCAAAGAACGATTGGGTGAACAATCCGGTCATGACAGATGAATTTTACAACACTGTCAAGAGAGTGTGTCTCTTGGTGATCTGAAAGTGACATTCACATAGACTACTAAATTACTTGTCAGGTTTAATGAAGGAGAACTCAAGTACTTTTCCGGTTCATAGTGAATGTCTGAAACCTATCGTCAACAAGAACAAGATTGAACGTCCTTAGGAAGAGTCTCCGAACCGATTCACCTGTCTGCGCTCACGAGGACCGGGCGACCCTTCAAGTGCTGTGGATCTGTTCGGCCAAAGCGGTCAAAGACTGAATTCCAAAGGAACAAGTGTGTCTATTTTCTCAACGTGACTTCTGTCCAAGAATGACTCAGAGCCACTGCACCGTGTTCTACTGACTCAATGGGTAAAACACTCCTACAGAATCAAGCAGAAAAACCCAATGACCATGTTTAGAGTTTCAGTAGCGGACCTTGAAGACCCCGGCGACGCCATCAGCTCTTGAAAAGCACTATCATCGGACTGTTTGCGCTCTCACAGCGATATCAACGAGCACAGATCACAGTATTGTCCACGCATTCGCTCAGTATGTGATGCACAAGTGGGTCCTCGCATTCAAAACACCTGGTTGACGAGGATGTTTAAACTGAGCATGGCTGAGTAAATGATGTCATACTTGTCATGTTTGAAAAGATTACCGTGTGGATGTAAATGAGAGTGAAACTATCGGAAATACCTCAAAAGACTCATCCAGCGGCGCCTTCCGAAGTGGAAGTTGTGTCACATCACTAAGACGGAATGAAGCCTGCCGTCTTGTGTCTCCCCTGCAGTCACGATGGCCATGGATACAGCCTCATGATGAATGATTGAGATAGTTGGTCACCTGAAGAATGTCGCCAACCTTCTGACGAGAAGAGATGCTGCAACAACGCAGTTGGTCGTTTCAGGCAGCGTTCAGTAATTTTTGAAAATCCGTCTTTACTCCAGTTCTTCATGAGATCACTCCTCTTTGGTAGCCATGTTGTCAAAGGGTGTCCGGAATACGAGACCGAGGAGGTGGACAAAACTGTCGACAGTTTTCTGCAGTTCCTTGTCCAAAATACTCGGACTGATCGCAGTTAAACATCAGACAAAGAAAGACAGGCCTTCCGAAAAAGTCCAGACCCCTCTGTCAATCGGGTCTTCCCTTGCTGTTCTTCTAGATGCGTGACTAAGATCTTGTTGAAAACCTCTCAGCTGTGTAAATTGGAAGTGACCACCTTCCTTCACATCATTGACTTAGAGAAACGAGTTGAAGCAGAGTGTTCTGCCAGCGGAATGAAGGATGCCTGGTGATTTGTCTCCCAAACTTTGTCAAGAAAGCCTGAACACATGGTTTGCGACGATAATAGTGACCTCCTGGAAGACACACCGACGGGCAAGGAACCTTCCAGGGCACAGTGGTTGTCATGGGTTCCCAGCAAGATAAGATGGAGAGGTTTCATGAACCGACCACTTGAATCCAAAAGCTTCTCTCAAAAAGCCTCTGGCCTTTGACGTGAAAATGGTGGCAAGAACCAGTCATCAAAACCACTCCATTGAGATTATCGGTCTATGAATGGAAAGAGGAGAATATTCTGAGCAGACTTCACTCACACTGGGCACTTGCAACTACCTTGGAACTGATGATGGCACGGTATGATTTGTGGATTTCAACTGAAACTGCGTCAGCGAAGGAACAACACAGGAACGTGACATGGCAAAGGATCAGGAAATAAAAGTGCCCCCTGAGAAGCCACTCCAGTCGACGCTATACTATCAGTCAAGGGGAGACCCAAGCAAACCAACCAGGGAAATTGGTCAAGAAAGATGTGAGCCAACTTGGGCTGCTACAAATCTCTGCTGTTATCCAGTCATCCGACAGCCCAACCCACGAATTGTAAGGGATCGCTCCATTATTCAGACCACAGCCACTGACTAGGACTCTTACACTGTTCTTCGGTTTAGCCAGGGAATTCTCTGCACGTTTCATTGGGTCCACAGAGAAAAACTTTGATAACACTGGACCTGGGACCTAATTCAGTGCTTTGAAAATTCAGCCTCAGTTGGGACACCAATTGATCCTAATGCTGAGCTCTCCCTATTTGCATTTGCTGCTTTACATGCTCCTCCGGAAAACGATAGATGGCAGTGGCCTGGATATATGTGCCATTGAAAGTGGGGTGCATACACATCAGCATTCCCTTTCGTGGATCTTCAGTGGGCAAAGCATACAAAGAGGGCATCGAATAGCCACATCACAACAGGTCGAGCAATTATAATGATGCGTTTGATGTCATATATCCATCTTTCAAAAGGCCCAGTTTAGTGTCCGGTGCAATGCTTTCAAGGACAAGCCTTCATTCACGTAACCCCGATTGACTGAAGACTATGAATATATCAGATCATTGTACGCTGAAATGTGAAGCCACTGAGGAGGATGAAACATTGGAGAGTTGTGCAGAATTCCTTTCAGCATACCTCATCAAGTGGAAAGCCTTCTTCATTCGTCAGCTCTTGCCGCTCAGGGACTGGCAGAGTTATCTTGCTTCCTTGAGACCTGATCAGTATTCTTGCACGGTGATGGGCTTCTAAATTACGCTCGACTGATGCCTGTCCATCTTGCACAAATGAATGCGCTGGAAGATAATGAGCCGAACATGAATGCAATTGATGTCCGTGACTTTGTTGTTGCAAAATCAGAGATACCCTTCCGAATCCGCCACGATCAGGCACTCGAACAGGAAATCAGTAAACTAAAGGACACTGGTGGTAGGGTAGGACTCAGCAGAGATAAGCTGCTCCTCATCGACTCGTCACCCTACACCTTGCCTTGTGCCCCGTTCGTTTACGAGTATCTTGAGAGCTTCTCCCAAGAAGTTCCAGGTCATCCGAACGCACAGAGCATACCACTTGTCTGGACAGATTTGCACTGAGGTCAAGAAGGAAATGCCATAAGATCCGTTCAAATGCAATAGAGTTGGCACTGGGGGGGGGCACAGACGACCCCTTCAGAGTGGAAGACAACCATATGACAAGTTTAGTTTCATCAGCTCTTGTGCCAAGGTACCAAAGCATGATATTCTGCCATATGCAGAAAGGGTCAGAAGCGATTCGAGGAGTTCGGTTGGAACGTCTGACTACCACATCAAATCTCTCGGTTTGGGACAAGATGAAGAAGCCTCAAGGTTGAAGGCATTCTCAAGTTGGATGGATGAAATCACAAAAGTACGCATTGGATAAATGTCATCAAATTTGCGTAGGATCGGAATTTACTGGGGGGCAAGATTCTCATTGTTAAGGGAAGCCGACGCAGTCTAGTTGCCAAATTCGAGGAAATAATTGGCAAGTACGGATTAAACATGCCCGCTCTCTGTGTGCTGTTGATAGATCTTTGTACATCCCCAACCTGACAATGCCGTCTGATGCATGCAGTGAAGATGCCGACGGTTTGAATCTCTTGATGTTCCTCATTACGGCAGCCAGGGAGGAAGATCCTCCAGTTTAAAGTTCTCATCATTGATGCCAATGGGTGTACTTCATGAGTATTACAAAAGACGCCAAAATATGCTGAAGATTTCACACTCTTCCAGATGCAATTCAACAAACGCATAGAGACATGATGACAGAGCATATGAGTTAGGTTCGTGTTTTGTTTGATCGATACTTGGATCTGTCGTTGAAAAACAAGACCCGGCAGAAGCGAATCAACCACATCCATTGAGTACGAGTTCATCCTCGAAATGAAGCTCACAGTCCATTAGGAGTTACTTTCAGCATCAAAAACAAAGCGGAGCTTCACATGCTTGTTTGGCCAAGGACTGCTTTACTATTTCGCAGCACAGATTCATTCGTGCTCGTTGTCGTGTACGATGATCATATCAAGGACTAGGTTTTGAGTATGCTCCATACCATGAAGAGGCTGACACATTGATTCCAAACCAAGTACTTGCCTCTACAGGCACTGTGCTGCTGCCATAAAGATCTTCGTATGGTCACCCGACACGACGTACTCCTGCTCCTTCTTGGATCTTTCTCCTCCAGACGATAGCATCTACTATATCCTTGCAGTTTCAATACAGGCAAAGGAAAGAAGAAACGGGAAATAGACATCTTTTGAAAGAGTGCAGTTTTGGCCGTTCGCAATGTCAAGGACTTCCTTTGACTCCACAACTTCTCAGGTGCTGATTGGGGAGGCAGATTCCATAGGATTTCAAGAAATCATGGTAGATGCATACCTAAAGCTTGATGATGATGACCCGCCATTGACTGCCTTCAAAGCAGTAGGGTGGCATTTCTATTCCTGCCGAGTTGGTCATGACGAGCTTCCCACGCAGGTGAAAGCGTTGGAGACTTGTGTGTCCATGTCCTACAGTTCAAAAGGTCCATAAAAAAAAATAAAAAAAAAACAAAAAAAAAAAAAAAACCCCTACCATCACTCAGGTGGAGCTGTTTCGTTCAAAGAACTTGGAAGGGGAAATGCTTGACCACTCGTGCTGCATTGCTTCCCCATATCAATGCGTGCAAACTACATGACAATTCGGGACAAGTCATACCCTAATTTGTCCAACACCTTCCTGCATTGAACAAAATGGACGCAATTGGAGGAAAGGCGTTATGTTCCCTGACAATGCCTTGCCCTGCCTGCCCCACAAGCTGTAGTTTTGAACTCGTCAAATGTGGCCTGCAAAGTCAGGATGCAATGGAAATAGGGGTGTAGCCTGCTTGAAGAATGGCCTGCCCTGTCCTCCCTCTCTGTTAATGCTATGGCAGTGATTGCGGCAAACGCTTATCGGGAGGAAATTTCAAATATGGACATTGATGAATAACAGATTGATTTTACGTCCGATTTTGACGTATCGCAAATCGGACGTATCGCCAAATACTTAACGCGCTTTGGGTGGATGGTTGGCGCAGGGGTGTTAACTCCCAGTGGAACTCTAACTGTCTGTCTTAAGCGAGAATAAAGGGAAAGACACCTGTTAACATTATATAAGTATGCTAGCATAAAACGTGGCATGGAAAGTAGCTAGACGGCTTTCGTATAGAAGCCGGGTGAGAAAACAACGAAAAATGAGGTTTCGTTATACCACCTGGACGTGATAGAGAAATTTAGATGATCAGACCTGACTTCACATCAGCAATTTAGTAGGAATCATTAGTTTCACGTGTCTGTACCAAGAAAATGTTTGAAAAAATTTGTTGCTTAGTGTTACTCAGAGACGATCCTGGGGTGCCAAAGAGGAATGACCCCCAGTAGGGGTGAGGTCTGGAAACTTGGGGACCCCATCTTTTTTCTGTTAATCTGATACCTATAGAAAGCCAGAACTGCAAAAGTCAATTTTAGCACAAAATCCCTACGGGAATACATGGCATACCACACTATAAACCTTCAACCTTGCTTCGCACATCACGGCGTCCCCTGCGGTATCTGATGGTATCCTGGGCTACCTCGAACAACGCCAAATGATGAATGAAGCGCCCCAACCCATGCGAACACTGCCTAGAGGTGGAGGAATCACAACTACTACACTATATCCTGCACTGCCCTTCCACCCCGGCTGCGCCTCTACCGTCCACACGTATCCATACTCTAGTACTCATGGTGGTGTTGTATCAATTTATGTCCCAGAACTTAAACTCTTAAGAATCGGACTAATTGGAAAGGTCAGGAACAATATTTGGGTTGGTAACACATTTCCCACGTGACGGCGAAAGAGCTGAAATGGCCACGCCTCCTTTTTTTGGGGCCACGCTCCTTTGAACGAAGTACTACCATCCGCCGTGACTGGATCTACAGAAGCCGTTGGACCTAGGAGGTTTGCCCGACCACTCAAATGTGGCGCAATGGCCCACATTTATGGGGGTCAGTAATACATTTTCATATCCAAAGAGTTCAATTGGTTGGTTTAAGAAAATTGCCCAAAACGATTTCAGCATGTTACGCACTACAATTATTCGTAATTGTTCCTGTTCCTGTTGTTCAATTACTTGATTCCTGAAGAGTCCAGCAACAATCTGCATAAAAAACTACAATGAACCCTATTTATTTTTTGTTTCAGGAGGCGTTAAAGTGGTTAAGTGTTAAAGTGAAGTTAAAGTGTTCTCTGATGGCAAGTAATTATACTTTCGATCCCTGCTTGCTGTGACTAAAACATGGTAAGTTTTTGAATAATAGTTGCATTATGCACATTAAATCCATCTGAAACAATATTTGTTCTATCATTAATTATGCAAAAAATATGTTTTACAGGAAACTTTAGTGTTCTCAAGGCCAGCAGCCAAAGGAGTTTATGATGGTACTGCATGCGTATATGCAACACTGCAACAGGGAAAACGTTAACAGGTAAATTTTACCATAATCTCCATTTTGGGTTCAGATGCGATAGCATCAGGAACCTATTCGGTCAACTTGGCATGTGTGTGTAACTATGTGTGTGTGTATGTGTGTAGTTCTAACACGAAGGATATCAGGACATCAATTATTTATGTTATTTATTTACTTATATATTTCCTTTTCTGATGAATGAATTAGCAACATGTATAAATTAGCGTTAACTAAATAAATAACCTCATCAATCGGGAAAATTACCCGATTGATGATTTTATTGATTTATTTAACGCTAATTTATGCATGGTTCTAATTCAATTATCATAAAACGAAATATATCAATGGAAAACTAATAAAATTGCGCTTCTATTGATACCCTTCATGATAAAAATTGACTGGCAAGTTTTAAATGGCGAAGAGTTGAAGTGAATGTGCATGCATAATTCTTCAGAGTCTCGTAATGGCATTTCTTTAGCGTGTTTTACTGTTTTTTATTTGATAATATTATAGAACAAATATTTACGAAGATTACAGTATATCATATATACTTATAAACCAGTCTATGTGATAGTCCATAGACCACTATATATCTTTGTCGGGCGCAGGCCGCTATGCAGCTTGCAATTTCAAAACATTGTCGCGTGAACAGTCCAGATATATAGGGTCTATGGCTAAGCCCATAGCTGCAATGAGGCTGGCATTGTTACTACAGTAAACCAGAGAAACTTCTGGAAACATGTGGCCATTGCGCACATTTTGAGTGGTCGGGCAACCTCCTAGGTCCAACGGTTCTGTAGATACAGTCACGGCGGATGGTAGTACTTCGCTCAAAAAGGGCGTGGCCCCAAAAAAAGGGGCGTGGCGATTTCAGCTATTTCACCGTCAGTGGGAAATGTGTCACCAACCAAATATTGTTCCTGGACCTTCAATTAGTGGATTCTTGAAGAGTTTAGTTCTGGACATAAATTGCACAACACCACCATGAGCTACTCTAGTACATATACATATAACCTAATATTTCATGGCCTAACCCGAACGCAACTCTGCCACCATCTGGATGATTTCTTGTGACATCATTGAAGATGGCACGAAGGGAGTTGTTTGTACGGTCATCCCAGGCTGCTTCTTTCAGGCGGTTGCGGATATCTGATGTCCGAGACTTTAGATCCCAAGCCGGTCTCGAGCTTACTTGTGTCATACTGTTTCGGTCGTTGATGTAGTAGTATTTGCGTTAACGGTGGTTGTGATGGCGCACCATGGTTACGGTCGTAACACCCAATATTATCATCATCCAGTAGTTTTTTGATGCTTTAATAACTTCTGGGTATTTTTATGCTTTGATGACTTGTGTCAGTTTGATGCTTTGTAATGATATTAACTTTTTTTGACACATGGATAACATATGGGGAAAACTGTTTTCGATAAAATGCAAACATCTTGAAAATTTGATGTATTGCTACGTTTTTGCAGATTTGATGAAATGATAGGATCAGTTTTTGACGCTTTGATGCTCCCCCTTTTTGACATAATAAATTCCAGGAAGTTGAATGCAAGTGGCTACAAGTCTCCAATTCAAAAGGAAAATTCAGATAAGGTAAACTATATTTTTTTATAAAGCAGAAACGCATATTAGATCACTTAAATTATCTGATGGATTGGAGATTCTAAAGTCAAATCGAAAAACAGGCTTATTTGGATTTTTTTTTTGTATACAGAGATTTCAGATTCTACATGAACACTTAATTGCATTTAATGGTTCAACACTTCAATTTTTAATGACGTATAAATTAAGTCAAGACCATATAGAACTGTTCTTTGGGAAAGTAGGCTTATGGAAGGATGCAATAACAATCCCACAGTCAGACAGTTTTCTTCTGCCTATAAGAAGTTGCTGGTGCATAATGATATGCCAGATATTGCGAGTGGTAACTGCCTCCCCCTGGTAACTGTACCACTACTAACTGTACCTAGCCAGTGTAATGATGCAGTGACTCTGTAAAGTGACAGCATTCTGTAAAGATCATAAACACTTATCATGTGAAAAACAGAGTTAAAGATGAAACAACTAAAGTACAGGCAGATAATATAGAAGAAAATGATGACGTGTATATTCCCACTGCTTCACACTAATCAAAGTGCTCCAACAAATTTGTTGGTAGATACGGAAATGGTCACTGACAACGCTGTTGTAGAGCTCATAAAAATTATACCGGTAATGTGGTCTCAGATTTGCTCAAAGTCCAATATTTACCCTGCCAGAGCCAAAAAAGTTTTGAACTTTTTTTATAGTAAAAAACGCATTTACCGTATAGATACGGAAAAAGTTAATGGAAGCAAAGTTCTAGAGCTGTAGAGCAAAATGCCTGTCCTTTCCACGTTCCAAATCCGCTCTCAGTCCAATATTCAGACCGCCAAATGCCAAAAACATTTTTGTGCACGGCAATGTGTGTACACCGTAACCCACATTTATACACTTTATAACGTAAAATGTATTACATACACACACGGGGGATATGTAGTAACAGTACCCGATGGATGGATTGGTTACGAGGAGGCCGACAAATATAACCTGACAGGCAGCCTCGGTCTCAAACTTGTTTACGTGCACGTGCACTAGGGTTGTGCGGTATCAAGAAAATACCGGTATTGCCGATACCGGTTTGCGGGAATAATACCGGTACGTCCTCACACCGGTATACCGATGCCGTGCCAAAATACCGGTATTACCGGTATCGGTATTTGATTTTTTCTTTTTACTTGTCCATTCTCAGACAATTATTAACCTCTACAGCATCGACCCCCCTAAAATAAAGTTTCCTATAGCGTCGGCCATTTCTTTTTTTTAAATCCTTAACCCTTACCGTACAGCATAGACCCCCCTAAAATAACGTTTCCTGTGGCGGATTTAAGGGGGGACGAGTAGGCCATGGCCTAGGCCCCGCTCCCGCAAGGGCCCCGCACCACAGAGGAAAAAATAAGTTTTCAATGAAAATCTGAATGCTGGACATTTCTTATTTGCTCGAACACTGTTACATTGCATGTACCATAATATGCCACAAATTAGTACCAACATAATGTAAAATATGGGTGGAAAAAGTTTCAATTAAACTAATATGAAATCTGAACCACATTTGGTAAAATTTTAGAGTCCTTCCCCGCCCTTATTAGTGGTTATATTTTCTCCAGACCTTCACAAATCCCTTCAGATACCTCTAAAACGTAATAATAAAGTGAGGGAGAGATTAAAAAATAAATTACTAACCTAACCTGGTAAAATTGTAGTCCTTTCCCACCCTTATATCTCGTTAGGAGGTTATTGGTTAGGTTGTAGTGAGGTTAGGTTAGAAATTTTATTTTGGGGGTCCAGGGCGGTGGTAATGTAGGGGGGTGGGGGCGTTGAAGGGGGCATCTCTCCCCCACTTTATAATTACGTTTTAGAGGTATCTGAAGGGGTCTGTGAAGGTCTGTAGAAAAAAGACACTAATAAGGGCGGGAAAGGACTATAATTTTACCCCACATTTCATTCAGGGCCCCGCACTCCCACCGGCCTAGGGCCCCGCACACCATAAATCCGCCCCTGGCGTTGGCCATCTGTTTTTTTACAATTCGTAACCCCTACCGTACAGCATAGAACCCCCTAAAATAAAGTTTTATGTGGCGTAGGCCATTTCTTTTTTTACAATTCGTAACCCCTACCGTACAACATAGACCCCCCTAAAATAAAGTTTTATGTGGCGTAGGCCATTTCTTTTTTTGTATCAGTAGGGTGAGATGGGTATATATCGTACACGGGGGTGTAACATACAGTGGCCATAATTTCTATACTATTGAAAAATAAATTAGTTTGCCATTTATGTTTGTTAAGCTCCGCGGACGCCGCCGCTCCGCTACTCCCGAAGGGGGGAAGGGAAAGGGAAAATTTCGGTGCGCGGAAGCTCAACGGGGGTTGTTGATATACGTAGCTCCTGTTTGTAGCGTCCCCCCAACCCGCTATGGTTCTATCCAATCGGTCGCTGGTCGTGGCATGACAAATAACCCCGGCACCTCTACCCGAAGGTGCTGGTTGGGCTTTATCTCCTTGTCCGGCAGGTACGACGGGGCAGTGCCCGTAGCTTCGGGGATACGGGGAGTTTACCTCCCCAGGCTTATAAACGCCCCGGGCTTTACCCGGGGGGGACCCTCCCGTTCCCCCCCGAGGCCCCTAGCTTGTATAGTTGCCCCGGGGTCAATCATTATCGCCGCCCCTGTCATGCACTGTCAATCATATAGATACATCACCATCTGCTGCGTCGCCTTCAGGAAGACCTGTATGTGGTGCTTAAGAGATCCTAAGATCCTGTTGCAGGTGGCTCGTAAGGCCCCGGGGTTCCGGGGGGGAACCCAGGGGAAGCCTCCTGAAGGAGGTATCTCGTAGGGCGTTGTAGTAGCGTAGAGTTTCACCTCCAGCCCACGCCCGCCCCTAGTGCCTGCCCCCAGCGCCCAGTGGCTCCCCAAGGGCCCTGAAGAGAGGCCACAGGGGTAGGTAGTGTGGAGGGACGTCATGGTCTCGTAGAGTAGCACTTCCCTACCCCCTGGGGCAAAGTGAGGGCGCCCCTTGGTTGCCCCACGGCGGATCCGGGAAGCCATGCGGCCCCAGGGGAATCATCACCGGGGCGGGCAGTGTTGCAGGGACATCTTGGTCTCGTAGAGTTGCACTTCCCGCCCCTGGGATTATGCGGGGTATTCCTTAGTCGTCCCGTCGAAGCTCGTCGTCCCTGGGGCAAAGTGAAGAGCCACAGGGGCAACGCCGAGCGCCGCTATTTTGCCCTGCCGTGGCCCCTTCATCTCAGGAGCCCAGGAGGAACACAGGGGCAAAGCCACCAGGGCAGGTGCCTGGCAGGACGTCGGGACTTCGTAGAGATGAGTAGCACCTACCCCAGGGACAAGCGGCGTGGCGGGCGTCGGGCGTTCGGTAAAGAAGGACGCGGCGTGTGTTGGCACGTATTGAGCGCGTGGTATCTGGAAGGAATACCACCTAACTCGCTCACCGCGCTAAGACACTAGTCTCGTAAGATATCACCGCGACGCAATAAACGTGTGGCCACACCGCAGGATATATAGAATCTGTCTTCTCTCCTCTGTGTTCCGCGGAGGGCCCCAGCGTGTGGGGGGTACATGTCAAAGGTTATTTCAGTGCTGACTAAGTGTGAAGTGATGGCGTGAATTGAGGGAGGGAAGATTCAGCACTCTTCCTCCTTCTCCCCGCCTCCTCACCTTCTCACCTCCCCACACTCTCCCTCACCTTCTCTCACTCCTCTCTCTCACTTTCTCTCTTCTTCTCCCTTCTCCTCCCCTCATCTTCTCTTTCCCCGGGGGGACGGGAGGGAACCCTGAGCTGTGGTCAGCAAATGTGCAGGTGGGCGCCGGCCACCCCTTCATAGGGCTGATAAGGAAGATTGTTGTAAGCACAACATCAATTGCCTCTCTCTCTATCTACCCCCGTCATCAGTACTCTGCCTTTTCCCCCCCTTCTCTTCCTCCTTCTTTTTCCCCATTTATTCTTCCTTCCCTTCTATTCCCCATTCTCCCAACTCTCCAGCCCTCACAATGTTAAAAAAAAAAAAAAGTAACTCATCGGCTAGGCGGGAGAGGCTTGTTTAAGGGAGTGCTACGGATTTTCAAGAGTAACGTTTAAAAACTAACTTACCAATTTCTCTGTGAAGATGTGTATACTTTCCCTACCCAAATGACCTAACTTTCCCCCCAAATTTCATGTCTTTATGTCTTATAGTTTTTTGTGTGGTGAATTTTTTTATGTGTGAAAAAGTGAAAATTTTCACGATTTTCAAAAAAAAAAAAAAAAAAATATATTGCCTCACACATTCAACTTCTAGCATGGAAATGAAAGGTTTGAGTCAGGACAACACTTTCCGTATTGAAGAATTTTACAATTATCTTCTATCTTTTTTTTAAAATTATTTTTTTTACTGATAGATGTAAAAAAAATGGCAAAACACGGCAAAATACAGGTTTGAAAAAATATACAGGAGTTATGGTTAACAATATTTTATTTTTGCAATACGGATATTCATGGCACACCTTTTCTCTTCAAAATAAAACAAACAGAAATAAAATAGCATAGAAAATGGTGGAGATTTTAGCTCCGAAAGAACAAAACTTAACTTTCCAGGAGGGGCGATTTAAAGTTTTCGCGAGGCCATTTTTAAAAGGCACCGGCCTTATATTCGTCCCCTTCACCCTCTAGTTTCTTTTTTTTGTTCTTCAAACGATTCCTTTCACGAATTTGGTCGATTCTTTTCATGTAGACTCCTGCAGCCTTTGTGAAGGGTTCCCCAAACTCGGGCACCATAAACCCCTCCCTGTACCCAACATTGTAGTCGAGCACTGCTTGTGCCACTGCAAAGTCTAGAATGTTTTTATTAGCATTTTTGTACTTGGAGCAAAATCTCCAAATACGAGAGTGTAAATTTTCATTTGGGTTTTGCGTTTACCTAACAAACATGCTTTCAAAAATTTTTGTCTGTAGTTAGCCTCTTATATTCAGCCCACACTTTTTGGCGCTTTTCTGACGGCAATACAAAGTGTACTCTCATAGTTTTGTGTGATGGGGGAGTCTTCTTATTTGCGATGGCACTTTGGTAGAAGCAGTAGCTCTCGGTAGACTTGGGGCACAGTTGGTGTTGGGGGTTTTTTCATCACTTGATGAGCAATGAAGGAATGAGGCATAAATGTCATTCCTCATGTCCTTCACGCTCCCTCCCACATGACGTCTGATTGCCGCACTGTAGTATTTTTGCAATTTTCCTATCACAAAATCAGTCAGTTTTCCTTTCCCTCCCATCATTTTCAACCTTTTGTTTTTCCTGTTTTTGTCTTTGTCTCGGTTACCACTTGTTCCTCATTTTTCCCTCAACGCTGTCCTAACTTTTCCCAACATGATTTATGCACTCCCCTTTTTCTATACTAACACCATTATAGGGGCCTTTATTATTGTTCAATGCACATAGAGCGTTATAGGCAGAACTGTCACCGTCGGAAATAAACACTGTGTATCGTAGGTTGTAGGTCAAGCTTCTCCCAAACAACTTCATGCCGCAGCTGTCTCCATGCCACCAGAACTCCCGTTTGTAGTTTTTTCTGGCATTCTTGTTTGTGTCCTTTCCCTTTCCCCTCTTCCATATCCTTCTTACTAATTTTGGTATTCTCCTTCTTTGTGCACTTTTCACGAACTTGCTGACAGTTTCGAAATCAATTACACAACCTGTGTGTGCCTCGACTACTGCACCCCCAGCAAGTTTACTCGTGTGGCCCCCGTTTTTGCCAACTCCCATCGTATATACCTTTATATTATAAATACCCTCTTGATCTGGTGTGTAGTGTCTTTTCACAGCATCCCTGGTCTTTTCCATCACCTCTTTTGCCTTCTGTTCTGTCTTCTGTAGAAAAATGCCTCTGCGTGTCCTGGTACTTGGCATATAACGGGGTCATACTCATGTTGCTGATGAGTTTGTTGTTGAAGTGAACCCTAATCCAACTTCCATGGTTGAGTACACCAACGTGTTTTGTAATTGGGGGGGTCATCAACCTTGCCGTCGCCACATTCGTTCCCGCAGTCCTCACATTTCAGGTGGAGTTTAAAATCCAAGGATTTGTTTACAAAATGGACCTTTAAAATTTGCCCATAACATTGGCTGCACGCAACGTTGGGGAAAAATTCTCGTAGGTAGCTTTTGCTTCAATATGATGTTCTCATCAAATTTATGGGAACAATGTCTGCAGCTGTTTTCCCACCTCCAACTTCCCTTTTTTTGGCAATGAAAGGTGAGCAGTGGTGTTGTGGGAGGTACAAGGGGTGGCAGGTGTGGCTGGCTGTGCGTTGCTGGTGGACGCTGTAGGTGCTCCCTCTCCCTCTCCCTTTCTCTCTCTTCCTGCTTCCTTTTCTTTGCTTCTACAGCTTTCTTTATGTTCTTTATGTCTGTAGTTTAGATCTCGTCACTCTTCCCATGTTTTAACAAGTGTAGGGGCAACAATAAGGGCAAACAATGGGTCCAAGGTCGAAGGTGGCAGGGAGAAACGTCCTTCCACCTTGGACCCCTATGAAAGGGACTGAGCGTGTGAGAGGGGGGCTTGGTGTATATGGCGCGTGGACACGATGCCAGACACCTCCGAACCATTACAGCAAAACAAAATCAATTCTATCAAAATTTTTGAGTACAGTAACCATTCAAAAATAGTTTTTGACGCATCAAGGGTTCCCAGATGTTGCAATTATTATATTTATTTTATTATATATAAAAAAATTGAAACGTGATACAGCCACAAAACTTTGTGGAAGTGTAGTTATCGTACTTTGGGACCTTTTGGCATCAAAAACATGAAATTTGGTAATGTACGATGAATTTCGTCATTTTCACCATGGTCACTCCCTTAAATCGCGAAGGACGGGACTCTAAGGTAATATTTTTTTTTTTTTCGGTGCTCAATGTAATATTTCGCACTCCTGAAATAGTGTTTCCTGACTATGAATATGTGCTAATTCTGATGGTTGATGTTTAATAGTGAAAACAATATTACTTCAAAGATATCTGATGACTAAGGTCTCCACCCAGACGTTTCAGTCGGCATCATGAACGTGATACAAAAATTTAATGGCATCGGGGGGGGGGGGGGTGAGCGTTTCGGGGTGTTTTCGTACTGTACGGCTCCCCCCTATTTAAATCCCCGTTAAAGACTTCCATAAAACAAATAAACAACAAAATAACAACAAAAATGCTTGGTTGCGTACAAGCTTTTAATTACTGTTAAGCATCCTAGGTACATGAACTTGTGAGTGTATATTCAGTAGAACAGCATAAATAGCTGTGTGTGATTATGGGGATTTTTCATTATATAAATATACATTATATTTACTGGAAGACGTGTATATTACATTTGAGGCTATTAAGTGCCTTCCATAGGTTGCAGCTCAACCTACAAGCATGACAAGAAAACGAAGATACAGCGTTGCAAAAGAAAGTAAACTGAAGTTGAAGAGAGCTCTGACGAGGCAGACTGAAAAACTACTTTTCAACGATTCATCTGAAACTCTGATGAGGAAGACAGAAGCTTTACAGAGCCAAACCTTTTCCAGATAAGGCTCAGCGGAAGTGACTTCGT
>JACEEZ010024232.1:61273-110301 GCA_016584305.1 Chionoecetes opilio
TATTTTGGACAAAGCTCCTGAGATTCCTAGGAAAGACAGTTTAGATATAGATATATAGTAGGGTGGTCCTTATTTTCGAAGGTCACAAATATCAAAGTCTTACCCTCTCATGTTGTTCCTATATATAAAATAAAATTTATCACAAAATATGAGAACAATTGAAGAATGTTTAGAGGTAGCTCAATGAGGTTGAAGTTTTGAGTATTTCAGGTGGTGCGGCGGCTGCGGCATGTATGATTTTGGAAATTTGGAGCAGTGACTTCAAGAACATGGGACTTTGAAGCATTCAGACATGTATTAAACTCTGTTGTGTACTGTGGGTACTGGGTACATATTTATTATACATGTTTATTAATGTTTGATGACCATGCTGATTGTTGAATAAACTAACAAAAAGGCTTTGAATTCAAGCTTTCGTGAGAGTGACATATATACCTATTACCTAACAATATGTTCATTTTCTGTTTTGCAGGATACCTGAACAGTGATCATGGCCACTAGATCCCAAGACCAAGTGTACCTGATTGGGAACACTGTGCCCGAATTATTAGGTAGTAAGCTACCGTCGCAGCGTATGGCACTCGGTTTATTTTTGCATCACCATCTTGAACTTAATGAACCAGTGCGACAGTCTTCTGATGCTACCATATCGGAGATAGCCAAATTTTGGCAGAAGGCAAGGATTCCAATGCGAGATCATCAAAACTGTCAAACAAAATTACAAAAGACATTTGAGAAATGGCGTCTCCTTAAGAAAAACAAAGGAAGGCTGTCTGCTACACAGCAAGCCAACGAACATAAGAACATAAGAACATAAGAAAATAAGGAAGCTACAAGAGGCCGTGAGACCTACACGTGGTAGTTCCTGCTTCTGATAAATTCAGGTACAAGCAAAATATAGCTGTCCTGCCACATTTGAAATGCTAAATATTGGGTTCCATTCATCAGCATTTTGCCGAGATGCTCCCAAGGAATGTCCTTCAGAACAGGCACAGCAGCAGCTTCGTCCTGCATCATGAACATATCACCTGTGTTCACTGTAATTATATATAAGATAATAACAACAAAAACCTTGGCATTGTGTTTCGAGTTGTAACAGGTCCGAGACAGTGTACACAAATGGCTATAACCAATAGGTTTGTGCTTTAGACATCAGAACAGATGTCTATTCTATTCTAACGTCTCAGGCAGTACATTGCTAAAAGAAATTTCTTCTTTCCTCTAGCAATCGGTTGGTCCTGTTGAAGTGTAGATTGATATCCCCCACTTCGTGGTTAGCTTTGAGGGACACTTGGGCTGGAAATCCATCCATTTGTGTCCTTTTGTTGTTTAGCATGAGTTTCACCGATGAGGGAACAGAATGGTTGATTCTGCTCAAAATCTAAGTCATTGTGAGGAGCTGCACCATCACACACCAACACTACCCAGCTCATTACCTCATTTTCTACACCTTACAAAGAATTATTACCCCAATGTGAAAAGGGGAAAAAAAAAAAAATCCATTTCAAACAAATAGCTCTTGATGACTTCTCTTGATTGATTCCCAGCAGATCTGATATATGCAATGGACAATCACCTGACACACACTTCAACTGAGTACTCTATGTAACATTAAACTAATTCTTCCCCGACCTTTCTCAACAGCAATGACGGTCACCTCCTCAATGTTGCCAAGCTCCACCCTCATGCCGCCCATCTTGGAGGAGTGCACCAGTCCATCTTGGCCAAGACCAACATCAACAAAAGCGCCAAAGTGAACAACATTTCTAACAGACCCTCTCAGCTTGGTACCAAGCGACACGTCGTCTATGGAGGTGATGCCCTGGCGGAACAGTGGCTTTTCAAACTGTGCCCGGATGTCATAGTCGAGGGGCTGTGCCAGACCCTCGATGAGGAGCTGCATGGTGGGCAGGCTGGCTTCACACTGCCTGGCCACATCCTCCATACTGGCTGTCTGCATGAAGAGCTGCATGGTGCGGATAAGGTGGTCACCGCCAACGAGCGTGCTTTCGTTTCAGAGCTTGACAATCTCTTTGATGTTGCCCATGCAAAAGCTCTCGACATGGTGACAATCGCTGAAGACAAGGACTTCTTGGTGGCACAGCGTGAAGACGGAAGGCGAGGTACAATGGCAAGTGTTGACAATGTACTGTTTGCTAAGGAGAAACGAGTAGCTGATAGACAGAGGAAGATGGCAGAAAGACGCCGCCGCATGGAAGAAACAATCGGCAGAGAGAACGACAATGGAGCTAGCCTCGTCCACCAGCAGCGAGTCAGCTGAAGATGAAAAGAATAACCAGAAGATCAGTGACTTAAGAGGACTCGGGAGCTGTTGCTGGTGCTTCAACTTCTCTCAAGAGAAAGAGGGATACCAAAAAAATCAGCACACCACAGCTCTCAGCAGCACTGGACAAGACGAAGGTCTCGGACCGCAAGGCGACCTTTGTCATTGCCGAAACTGTCAAGAGGATGGGTGAACATATCGACAACCCTAGCCTTAAACAGATCGTCCATACCCGGATGAGATTGGGCATCGAGTCAAAGAGAGCGTCTCAAGGTCGCTATCATTGGTCAGTCTTGGATGAAAACTTCTTAAGATTTACGGGAACGAGAAATTGATGGGCTCCCAATACTTGTTTCTGAAAGGGGACGTTTCTCAGGTGAGGCTAGGCTGAGCATTTTTTGAGGCATGGAAGTTGGGGTTTGCTGACAACATCAAAGCCATGTGCTTCGACAAAACCACTCAAACACCGCGGGTTTGGGCCCCGGTGTTTGTGTGCTTTTTGGAGCAAAATTTGGGTGGGGAGCTTCTGTCACTGGCCCCTTGCAGAATCATTTGGGCTCATCATTGGTGTCGCTTAAAGTAGCAGGGGCTCCACACTCCCCCGGGGGGGTTCAACTATTAAGCGTTTTCCGGGCCCTGGGGGTACATTGACAAGGGGAGAAATACGGCACCGGATCGAGAGTGATGAGGCTAAGCTCTGGAAAATAAAAAATCGACCTCGACTTTGCCAACGGAAAGGGTAAAGGGCAGCCAAGAAGACTACGAAGTTCCGGGAATTTGGCGCAAATTTTCCTTTGGGAACCCATTCCTTCTCGGGGAGTACGTTCAGTTGCCAGGCCAAGCCCCACGCCCCGGGATGCCCAAGGTCATCTACCCCTTGAGACTTGGATGTTGGGGCAGTTAAAGCTGAAAAAGGGGAAGGAGAGGGACCCCGTGATGTGTGCTTTTTTGGTTTTCGTGTATATTTGAAAGCGTGGAATACAGGCCCGAACCACAAGTGCACCAAAAAAGACTTCCTCCTTGACATCCCTGCTCGATTTCCCTGCATCCAGGGAGTACCCCAAAACAGCTGGGAAAAAAACTCCCCAACCCCTTTGGATTTGGGCAGTCACCTTTGGTTTGGCATTATTTGACCCCGGGTCAATCCATCAACAAAAAGGTGATGGTGCGTGCCATAAAAAAACAGGAGCCTCTCCATCTCACGAAAAGAAGGTACATCAGCCTCAAGTCCTTCCGAGAGAAGTTCGAAGAATTCGTCACGCTGGTATGTTGCCCTATTCGAGCTGAGGGCCCTTCCCAGAGGGGATTTCTCCAATTAGACCCAAGATGGGGAAGGAGGGGAAGACTTAAAAAAGGCCAGGGGGGACTTTTGTCGATAAAAGTCGTAAACGCCCAAACTGAACTGGAGGGGCCCTCTACGGGAGTTCAACAGACTCCTCACGGGGATAGTCCTCAGCTGCATTACCTGCTCAAGTCGTCGAAGAAAATCGGCGGGTTTTCCCCAGCAGCGGGAACAACTTTTACTGGACAGTGAGATAATGACACTGAAGAGCACCAGAAAAATGTGAATGTGATGGACACTAAATGGTTATAAACGGCAGACAAGTTGCTACATTTTTAGAAATATTTTTGTGTAGTTTTTGGTGTGTATCAAATTCTTTTCTTGATGTATGAAAATTAAGGAATACATTTTTGACCATGTGAAAAGTTTATTTTTTCCGAAAATGACGAAACAGTTCAAAATGGGTTTTTACTCGAAATGTTTGTAAAACTTTGACGTGTTTGAGCTCCTAAAAAAAAATTTTTTGTTTGTTTTCTTTTTTTTTCCAGCTTTTTTAACCAAAGGGGAAAAACTTGGGGGGGTAAGACGGGAAAATTTAAAAATATTATTATTAATTATGTAATTGAAGGATTATAATCTTTTAATTACTTTTTGACGAACATTTTCCTTTAAGGCTGTCGCCCAACATAGTAGATCATACTTTCAAACATTTCTTCAAACCAATTTTTCATGGATGGACATGAGTATATAAAAACCCCTTGGGTTTTTTATTGTGAAAACCGTTTTTCAAAATAAAACACTTAAGATTCCTTATTTTTGGTTAAGAAAACATCAATATGTCGCTAGCACCCATTTTGTCCGAATTTGCCTATTAATCAAGTTTTTAGGGACTTTTTGAAGGGGATCTTAATATTCATGCAGTGGCCTAGGGGCGACATGCCTTAGAAAGACTCTCTCTCTCTCTCTTTTTTTATTCGGAAATATTGTGGTTTTTTCTTGCTATATTAAGAAAATCTAAAATTTTTCATGAGTCTAAAACGACTGAAACCCCCAAAAATCAGGAAAAATCCCTTTTCGGGAAATCGGCCCACTGTACTGTAAAGCGCTTTTTTCCAGAAAAAAAAAAACGTTAGCCTGGAATGTATCAGTACGAGGCTGGGGAAAAGGGGGGAAAGCAATTTTTCCTAATACTAAAAAACGGGTTTTTTTCCAAAAAAACTTGGAGCAAAAAAAATCCAATTTCAACAGGCTTCCCCCTGTCGTATAAGCAGATTAAAATTCCATTGTAAATGCCCGTTAAGTTGTTTTTAGGGCATATACCAAAAAAATATTCCAAATCAGGGAACGATTTATACAGGGTAAACTCTTGGCGAATAAGAAATGTACATTTTTTAAAGTGGAATACGTTTCTGCAGACCCCTCTCCTAAAGACATAAAAAATTTTTGATGGATAAAAATTGATGAGGGTGATCAATAAGTTTCTGGTTTTGAACGGCACAAGGGTGCGAAAATAAAACTTATTCCAAAACTGTATAAGCAAAAAAGAAACGGAAGATCTTAGGGTAGATCTCCATTGGCTTAACATAAAGTATCGCCTTATTTGGTCTGGGGTTTAATTTTTCATAGAAAAAAAATAGGGAATCCCAATAAAGGGGTTTGACCATTTAAAGCCCTTTTTGGTCGATTTTTTTGACACAGAAAAAATGATCTCAATACCCATTGTCATCTTCGAAGAACAATATTTTTTATTTTTTTTTTTAAAAAATTTCGCCAGAGCCAAAAAATTTTGAAGTTTTTATAGCAAAAAACGCATTTTCTGTTTCGATACGAAAAAAGTCAAGGGGAAAAAGTTGTAGACTCCAAAATTTTCCTCCCCTAGCCTTTCCCAAATTGTCTCATCCAAATTTTTTAGACTGAAAAATGAAAAAAGTTTTGTCCCCGGGCAACTGTGTGAAACGTCCCGTCACCCCATTTGTACACATTTTATAACGTAAATTTATTAATACACACAGGGGGGATATGTATAGGATTGGTTACGAGACGACAATATACTCGCACAGGCAGCTTCTTCTCTGACTTTTTTTACGTGGACGTGCAAAAAACACACTTTTAAAGCAAAACACCACACACAAAAACCCTTTCAAAAAACCGTGTCCCATCATCCCCGCAAACTCCCCCTCACATTCCCATAAGAGTGCTCGAAAAAAAATCCAGGGGGGGGGGGGGGGAGCCTTTCATCGAGAGCACGCCCGACGTCTGTCTAGTTTTTGAACGGAATCGAGAGACTGAAACGCGACGCGCGAAGACCTTTGTTTTGTAAAAAAAAAAGTTCGCCGTGAAAGTATCACAGAGCTGGGAAAAAGGGGGGAAGCAATGTTGCCCTCCCTAATACCCCAAGAACCGGGTTTGTTTCCACAAAACGTTATAGAGGGGAAAAATCCCCCAATTTTAACGCTTCCCTGTGGTGTAAACAGATTAAAATTCCCTTTATACAAACCGCATTAAGTTTTTTTTTAGGGCATTTACCCGAAAAAAAATATTGCAGAAATCAAGGGGCGTTTTTATACATGCGTCAAAACTCTTGCGAAACGAAAGTACATTTTTTAAAATAAATCGATTTCCCCAACACGCTCTCCATCAAATTAAAAAAAAATGTTAGACGAAAAAAATGATAGATGTAGGTGCATCAAAAAGCTGCTGGAAATTTAACGAATAAAGCTGCGCAAAATAAAAAACTGGTAAATTTTTCCAAATATTTTAAACAAAAGAGAAACGGATGAGGTTTTGGGGAATCTCGTTGAGCTTAACAAAAGTAAATTTCCCTTATTTGGTCTGGGCAATAGTTTCATAGTAACAAATTGGGAAACGCAAAAAGGTTGTGTTTTTACCATTAGAAACGCCGAAAATTTGGTCGTTTTTTTATCATACGACGAAAATGATCTCAAAAGCAATTGTACATCTAAATTTCATCCATAAATAACCCCACATTTTTTTTTTTTATCAATAATTGAAATTTTTCAAAAAAATGAAGCTTTGGGAAAGGGTGCCCCTAGGGGAGATCTCGTGAAGCGGGACTAATATAAATTTGTGTCATTTTTCTTCTAGTGACATGCGTAAAAATGATATCAGTAACAATTGTGATCAGTTGTTGTTTTAATTTTTGTTGTTCAAAGTCTTTTTCCTGTGACGAATATTGTGGAGGTCTTTTCCCCAGTTTGGACCTAGATAATTATGAATTATAGCATCACACTGATTTTTTTCGTGCCCCTGAAAATGGTCACAGAGTTTAATCATGACTATAATTACACTGTTTTTTTGGTTTATGCTTTTTATCTGCAAGTATAAACTGTTTTAAATTTCACTACTCGTTTTTTTTGGGGGGGGGACGACGATGGCGGGAAGACATTAAAAACGTAAACACTAGCTGGCGACTTGTGAGGTCCCACTCGGTTTTATTTTTAATTTTTTCATTTTAAGCCATAATATGACACAGAAAATGGACCAAAAAAAGACATAGACTTTCCCGATAGCCCCCTTTTAACATTCCTGAAAAATTTTGGTTACCAGGTCTGCTGCCCTGGGGCGGGGTAGGTTGATTCCCTGACGTCAGCCGAGCGCCCCTGCACTTCTTCCCTCTCAGGGCCCGGGCCCTTTAGCCCTGTTCCGCTCCCTATTTTTCCCGTCTTGTGAAGACGATGGGTGTAACTCCATAAATAACCATAAATATTCTCGAAAAAAACCCCCATTGTGATTCACCCAAAGACCCCCACAGTAAGTGTATATATAGTTCCCTTACGTAACCGTAACCTAACTTTAGTGTTTTAAAAGTAAATCGACATCTGTTTCCCGATACGGGAATAGCATCCGGGTCGTCCTCTACTCTCATAATTTAATCCCAAACAGCAAGTGTGAAGGGATGCCGCATGGTTTAAGGGGCGCCATTGTTACTGGGGTGCATGTCAGGTGGGAAAATAAATTTTCTTGTCTCGCTACACGGTAAAGCGACACAACAAGGGCTCTCGCCCCAGCTTTTGTGCTAGCTAGAACTCTCTCTCTCTCGCTCAAGAGGACACAATACTGTCACATTCTCACGGATCTAAGCTATGCATTTGGGAAAAAGGGAGGACACTTCCCAAAATGCAGAGTTGGCGTTGAGTGGTTCCGGTGTGTAGAGCGGTGACGTGACAGAGTGAGGTCCCCCCAACCGCCGTCATTTAGAGACGAGTTATTTTAACGCGGAGAAGCTTGCTGGGGGAAGATAACGCTCAAGCAAAATGCTTTTAATTCATTATCAGAGAAATCTTTTTAGGCCCCCTTTTACATGATTTTTTAATAAAAGAACTTGCTGCGCTCATTTCATTGAGGTACGAAACTGACCCAAGTTTTTACCACAAACAAAAGCCCCTAATTTCAAATGTTTTTTCATTCATCACCCCCCCTACTTTTTTCGGTGAAAGGGTTTTTTTTTTTTTTTTTGGCGTACTCCAAAATCCCAAAAAAAAAAACTGAAAGAAAAGAAATGAAAAAATCATTTTAATCATTTTATTCAGAAAGAAAAAAAATTCCCATTCGGGAATACCCCGCTCTCTAGGGGTTGGGGCCCATCAGCGGATTCAGCCCTGTGTCAGGCATCACAGCAGGAGTGAAGTGACATTTCCATGCTGATAATAAATAAATTTTTTCCCTTCTTTCTTTGCAATACCCAATACAAGGTTTTGACTATACAAAAGGCCGCCCCTAGCTGGGAAAAGGGGGATGGTGACGAACACGGGAGTGACAGGGAAAATCACGTTCTAAACCTTCCCCCCGAGGGCCCTCGGGGGCCCAAAGTTTTTAATCTCTTCCCCTTTTCGTCAGAGTAAAATCCGGGGTTGTGTTTGGGGTATTCCCCCTTCTAATATCAGGAAGTTTTAAATTTAAAAGGGGGGAACCCCCAAAAGGGGGTTTTACGGATTTTTCCCTAGGGGGGAGTGACAAAGGGAGTCCTTTGCTTACCACTGAGGGGTCCGAGCTAGTTTTCTAACGCCTTTTCCTAAAAAAAAATGATCCCCACCCTCATTTTCGCAAGTTTTTTAGTTTGAAACACCCCTGTTATCAAAAAATGTATAAATAAAGAGAATTTTTTTCATTTATCATAAAGAGAAAAAGAGCGTAAAATAAAAAGAATGAACTTACCCAGCAGTCGACGAGAGGGCTTCCCCAAAGGCAGCCTTCCCCCCCCTGCTTCTTTCAACCTTTCCTCCCAAAAAAAAAAAATTCTTTATGCTTTAGCCTACAATTTTTAATTTTCAAAAATTGTGTGATTTTATTTTGGGGGTTAAAAAAGGTTTTCAAAACTTTTTTTGGTCCAAAAAGGCGGGCCCCTTGGTTTAAAAAAGGGGGGGTTTACCTAATCTTTTTAATGGGCCATTTTTTTTTTTATTTTTTTTTTACAAAAAGGGAAATTATAAAAAGAATCATTTTTTTTAATTTTGGGCACTCCCTGTGTGAGTTCACCAGATGTTTTGTACATCTCTTCCCCGTAATCAAGAGTCAGGTGGGGTGTGTGGTGTGTATCCCTTCAAATCTAGACACGAAATAAAGCAATTTAAAAATGAGGGCCGAGAATAGGTTTGAGAAGTTTGCCGGTTACCTGAGGGTAGTAAAAGGGAGCTCCCCAACGTGAACACACTAGCAAGGTGAGAAGCTTTCAAAGTCCCGTTTCTAACAACAAACATCCCCCAGAACATATTACAGCAGAATTGAGTGACCTTTTTTGCAGCAAGACACCGGTTAAACCAAACAGCACCACTAAAAACAGCAGCAATGATTTCCCTAATCATATGGGCAGGACTTAGCTAATAGGAAGTCAAAAACCAGGCACTAGAACTTAGCTCACAGCCAGTCAGCACAAAAAATGGACTCTTTCTACCAGTGCCGTCCGCAGCCTGCTCGACTGACTATGGCTTAACAGCATTCCTCCACTAAAAAAATTGGAATCTTATCGTCATTTGTAGCCTGACATATGTGTTCAATTAAATCATAAAATGTGATTCTATAGTAGTATAAGGTTAATATAACATGATGGCTTGATAAATATGTATGTTTGATGCAATTTATTAGAGTCCATAAGAAGCGTGGTTAAACCCGTACAATGATGTCTTGACCTAGCCTGGACTGTCGGATGACGAGTCGTTTCCTGCTTGTTAGTGTGCGTGGCTTTTATCTTCCTACAACTGCTTCGTACATCTCTGTTTCCCGATCCTTCTTCGTACAGAAGTTGGCAATCTTAGTTCTAACTACTTAGTACATTTGTTTTGACCACTTCCTGGTTAAAAAGGATAATATCATGATTTGAAAAAACATGATTATACTTAGTAAATGAAATATCCTTATGCAGTGTATTCTGTTACACTGTGTCATTTGAATTTAAGTACATAATTATCAGTTATCAGTTGTATAAAGTTTAACGGTGAAGTAGTTGTAATTAAATAATATTGCAACGTATAAACGTCTTACATCGTGTAACCAGACTGAGTATTACATGGCACAAATTTATAAATCAGATGGAAAACCCTTAATCTACGCTTAAGCCTCGTTTATGTTATAGGTGAGTTTTACTCGCATATGGGAACCGTGAATCAACCTTCACCCCTTAAATCCATACATGAACCCCGATAACGCAAGACCAGCGTCCTCAGGTCCTAATTAGGGTCGCACTGAACAGATTACGTGACGCAAATGACGTATCAATCGGAAATTAAGTCTACATAAAACTTATGGACAAAATGACGTTATTCTCATCGACTTAAGTCTTACACTTTTCAGATACTGGACCTATTAGCGTATACATTTCAGGCAAGCGTGAATATTGATCTACGCTGGTCGGGTTTATTTGTTAAATGTGACGGAAGCGTAACATGAAGTGTACGCTAAGTTGATATTACAGGAATATGTGTAGGGAATTGACTCAAGGAACAGTCACACGCTGTTGGGAAGTTGACAACAAAACACTCACACGGCTGTTGGAAGTTGACAACAAAAACTCACACCCGGGTGTTGGGAGTTGACAACAAAACACTCAAACGGCTTTGGGAATTGACAACAAAACACCACACGGCTGTTGGGAAGTTGACAACAAAACACTCACACGGCTGTGGGAAGTTGACACAAAACACTCACACGGCTGTGGGAAGTTGAAACAAACACTCACACGGCTGTATGGAGTTGACAACAAAACACTCAACGGGTGTTGGGAGTTGACACAAAAATACTCACACGGCTGTTGGGAAGTTGACAACAAACACTCACACGCGTAGGAGTTGAATCACAAAACACTCCACGGCTTTGGGAATTGAAAAAACAATCACAAGGCTGTTGGGAAGTTCAACAAAACATCACACGGCTTGGGAAGTTGACAACAAAACACACACGGCTGTTGGAAGTGAACAAACAAAACACTCACACGGTGGGAAGTGCAAACAAAACACACACATGGCTAGGAATTGGGAATTGACAAACAAACATCACATGGCTAAAGTTGACGCGTTGCAGTTGCAGAAACGTCACGGGTTGGCAGATAGCACTAAGACCACCGCACTTAACTGACGGGCACGGGTATGGCGACGGCCGGTCGGAGTTGACAGAAACGTACCCGACCGCCCGGAGTGAACAAACAGTCATCGTTTGGAGTGCACAGACAGCTCCTCATCTGTTGAGGAAGCTTAATAATATGGACAGCGTGGATTGAAAACACCAATTTTTCAGGTATTCTAGAACAAGCTTCAATTCAAACGGCCCAAGGATGGAACATTTTTTAAAACACAACTGTTGAATTATCAAAACATTTTTTTGTTTGGAAATTTTGCTAATAGCCTTACGGCAATAGTGAACGCAACGATACGTAACCGGGTCTGGAGGCATAACCTCATGGCCTCGTCGGGAGTGCACAACGATTTTTCAGGCTGTAGTGAACGCCATTAGAGGCTCAGCCGCCCCTGTGGATCATTGCACAATCAAAAATAAGGTTAGGGCAGTTGGCATGGGTCTACCACGGTGGATTGAAAGATTTATATCCGGGATGGGAACCGGGTCAAAAACCCACGCTGAGAGACGTACACTGTACGACTCCCCGGGATTGGAAGTCACAACAGAACTTTTTTTTTTAGTAAATGCATTTACCGCGTTTCGATGCAAGAATTCTCACGGTGTTTGTGGTGTATTGCAATCAAACTACTGTCACCATTCAATGCAAGTTGTACACCACACCTGAAGCCTTGAAACTTGCAGAAGATCGATGTCTGGACGTTGGGAAGCCGCAGACAAGGAATCACTAGAGGAAAAGGGGAAAATTGGCATAGCGGAGAAAGGTCACCGGCTCCACAAGGTTCAGCAACTGGACCCACTTCTCGGGAAGTTCCAAACAAAGGAGAAACCTTTCCACCTTCAACGAAAGTCGGCTCCAATAAAGCGACGGAAAGGAGGTCTCAGAACATCAGGCACAAGATGTATCAGCAGAGGCTGTGAAGTGACCACCACCACGACGTGACCATGAAGAGGCCGATTACAAGGATTTCTTCACCGGAGTGAAGCTTGACAAGGGAACACCCTGTTTGGTACGCACTGTCGACACAGACGTCTTTCAGATGATAGGGAAAGTATTCCCTGACAGCCAGCTCAGATGGCACATTGGGATCCTTTGAAGCGAATGAACGTCCCGCGATTGATATGGCATAGCTATGCTCTGGGAAAAGATAGGTCAACGGCATGCCAGTCAACTTCACGGGCTGCGATCACTACTCCTGTTCTTGGCCCTTCAACCAGCGAAGAATCGGTATGGAGGTGGAAGCCTACGTGAGGTGACGGAAGCCTTCAACAACCTCATGAATCACCCTTACATGGCAGTGAACGCAAGGCAATCCAGTTGCCGGCTGCTGACCTGATCATCACAATAAGAAGGCACTTGAATCTGGAACTCATCAGTAGAAACGTCTTCTCCCAGTTCAAAAAAGGACCAACTGGTATATTCCCAAACGCAATGAAGCCCTTAACACACTGCGCGCAGTCTACAAGGGAATCTGGAAAAGTGATCATTGTGAGCAAACCCTAGCCTCGGGGTGATGGAGTCTCTAGAGAGTGAAAACGAAGAACTGGTCTGTGGACAACTGCCTGCATCCGGCTGCAGCGATGATCAAGTGGTTGCGAAACGCTGTGCACGTATTGCGGAGAAGCCGATGTAAGAAGGCGCGGGGGAAGTAGCACTAATTTGGCTCCGATGTGAGAAGTAGCTTAGCCGGCTTAGTGTGGTGCATTGAATTGGCTGAGAAGGGATTAGACTTATTAAGCTGCATGTTCCCGTTTTAACGTCAGTGTTAGCTGATTCTCCATTAAACTTGATACTGGCTTGAGGGTAGGTTTCCTCTTAATTGTGTACTAAGTATGGAGTGTTTCAGGATTGAATAAATCCACCCCTAATGGGCCAAATGACAAAACCCTTAGAAACTTAAACAAGAACATGGCAATTTGTGCACATGTTGGGTAAATATACGCACGGTCAAAGAGTTTAAGAATTGTTCTTTGAAAACGTTGTTAGGAAAGTGACTGCAATCAACAACGTATCTGAAGCAGAAGGGTGTCGTATCCTGCGCCGGTTATGAATAGAGTCAGAGACCTGAGATCAATCCCAAATTTGGTGCTTTATCCGGCATGTCCCCATCCTTTGAAATCGGTGCCAGTGCCTCACTAATCCCTCAGCGTGGACTGAGGTGAGAGGGTTTGAGTGTTACGGTAATCAATCAATCATTAGGGGCATCCGCCATGGGGCGTGTCACTCTACGACGCCACTCCTGGAGGTCTCCACGCACGAGTCCCCATGCAGGCTATCATTCAAACTGGAATCTTCCATCAGTACTAAACAGGTACATTTTCTGTTTCAAGACTTCCAACCTTGCTATTATATAGTACAAACAATTGAGGCGCTACACACTGAAGTGATGAGGTAAGTGACACAGAGGTCTAAATAGAGTTATTACTTGGCTTGGCAGGAGTGCATAGAGTCTGCATGTGTGAAAACGTGCTTCAGAATGGTACTAGTAAGGACTTCTAAAACAATATAACGAGCTAAATCATAAAGATTTGGAGCGTGTCGTCTGGTCTGCAAACTCCGGGCAGAACCGAGGTAACTCACCGCGAGGGTGACGTAGCCACTGATAGACTGTTACATGGCCCGTGCCTTGACTAGGCAGCTGTAATGGCTAGACTTATTATAGGCATTCAAGTTCCCGTATCCCTTGCACGTCGCCTCAGTTTTTGTTTCTGTTATTGCTTTTCTGGTTGAGGGAAAGGGTTGCCAGAAATCGCTAGTTATGTGGGGAGGTGGTTTAGGCTCAAAGTGCCTCCCAACGAATAGCTGGGTGCGTTACCAAAAACGCCCGTTGTAAATTGCATGTGGTGGCTGATAGGAAATCAGGCATGCATAATAGAAAAAAGGAGACGTAGAAAACTCTTGTTAGGATGGTGCGAAGTGGCAACGCCAGCAGCCGCCATCTTGGAGCAGGAGCAGGATGTCCTGCCCCGACTGATTCTTCCACAGGTGACCTCCACGACAACAGCTGCCGGCCAACACATCCCACAGGACCCGCCGCGGCCTCTTCTACTTCCCCACCTGTCCGGAGCTTGTTCCTGCTGGCGGATGCAGGACAAGTCGCAGCGTGAGGACGAGAGGATGAACGAGGCAAGGATAACTGGCAGCGTGTGAGAGGCCGAGGAGGAACACCTTGGAGCCAGGACTTCCCCACGTGGTCGAAAAACGTGAGATACCAGAACCCTAATTAACCCCTCACTATCTATTCCCCAGCCAGATACCAGAGACAGTAGGTTATTGTAGGCATATTTAGGGAAAGTTATTTAGGGAGTGAATGGGTTGATTAAGGATAGCTGGCGTGCTAATTTGCTTATTGTGTAGATTTGTAAATAAATTAGTTAAGGTGCTTTACATGTGTTTGTTATTTACCCTGTGTGTAGTCCTGGACAGATAGCTCGACAGTGAGGCACAAGAACCCGGAGTTTAAAATAATGATTTGAGTGGTAAGTGAAGTTGTGGCTCACGAAACCCCCAATTAAGGGGACTGTTTACCTTTTTGGTCAACACCATGTTTAGACTACTTGGATATTCTTGAAATTTTTACACAATATCAAGGCTATCTAAAACCTCTCTAGCCTAGAAATGAAGGCAATTTGGCCATAAGGGTTTTTTTTACGGTTAGTTTTCTGCATTTTACGGCCATTTTTAAAGGCTTAATAACTTTACCAAAAATTCAAATTTTCTAAAACTTTTTGTCTCCTTTTGAAGAGTTGATAACTCTATAATAACTGATTTCTGTATTTCCTTAATGTTGGTAACTAATTACGGAATTTGTATTTACATAAAAACTCATCCTTTTTCATCCTTTTTTTCTTTTGCCAAGTTTAAAAAAATATATAGGTATTATTTTTTCAATTTGTGATATCACAAATTCAAAAATCCAGTTTCAAGCCAGAACCTTCAGGACCACACAGCTATATTTAGTTTTTATATAAAATGAAAAATAAGGAAGTTATTAACACTTTTCTACATGCTATTTATGCAAAATAAAGTTTCGAGATATTGAGCTTTAAAGGTTTCAATACACTTTTACTCAGGCAGAAAATTCTCCCACAACAAAGTTTACTTAATAAAAAAAAATCCAATTTTAATTAATAAGAGATTCTGATGGTTTTTTAATTATTAAAATTGGACAAAAAGTAAAAAAGTTATGACATTTTGATGCCGAGTTTGTTATGCCGAGTTTGTTATGCCGAGTTTGTTATGCAGAGTTTGTTATGCAGAGTTTGTTATGCAGAGTTTGTATCAGATGTATGCCGTTTGTATGCCGAGTTTGTTATCAGAGTTTTATCAATTCTTCCTACAGTTGCTATACCTCCTCCTCATCTTCTCTCTCTCTCTCTCTCATATATTATATATCATATATATATATATATATATATATATATATATATATATATATATATATATATATATATATATATATATAGTGTGACACCAAGTCTGCTAGTTCAATGGTTTGGTGTCTTGTTGCCTTGATAACCGCCACCAAGGATAGTATAACGAGGATAGAGAGCTGTGTGTTAAAGTTTGGAGGACGGACGCTGCGCCATCTTCAGGAGATGAATCGAAACAGCAGCTTTTTAGGGGTGTCTTAAGTATTTCTACTTCAGCATCCCATACCCTGCCTTTTCGTATATTCCCTTCATATTACTTTATTCACCTTATATTTTGACTATATATATAATTCATTAAAAGGTAAACAGAAGAAAATAGTGATCAATTGAATTTTATTAAGGATTTCTAACTTAAGGGTTACTTAGTTGTAACTAAGGGTTACTAACTAACTACTATAAGAAGTAATGCACTATTTGCTATTATACTGACCCTGGTATACTAGGTTAATCTGAGTATATTATGTGCAAGAATTGTTGCTGGCTGAAAGCAGGGAAGACCAGCAGGCAGGTTTCCCTAAGGTTAGGAACCGTGAATTATCATGTAATTTGTACACGAGGAAGGGTCCATTACATAATGGAAGCAGTATGGAGAAGACATGACACTGGTGACTGCTGCAAACCAAACAATTGAGAAAGGGGACACAATCTTTCTCATTCGCCCATCGTCAGGCTCTTTTTAATTTAAGATATTCATTGAATTTGTATATTCATGTGTGCTGATTCAACATGATAGGGATTTTCTCTCGCTCGTAGGCCATTTAAGCTCGAGTAAGCAGTGACCTACAGGGCTCGGATGGTAGGCCCAGTGACCTACAGGGCTCGGATGGTAGGCCCAGTGACCTACAGGGCTCGGATGGTAGGCCCAGTGACCTCCAGGGCTCGGATGGTAGGCCCAGTGACCTACAGGGCTCGGATGGTAGGCCCAGTGACCTCCAGGGCTTGGATGGTAGGCCCTGGAAGTTCACTTGAGGGCTGTGATGGTTGGCCCTCGCCCGTGGTGGCGCAGGCAGGATTATTATAAGTAGTTGTGAGCACAAGGTCCCGAGTTCCAAGTCCCGGAAGAGGCAATTGTTTCGGATCACCTGAAGATCCGTCCCTCAGAGTTTGGCAGGGTGACAGTTCTTCAGGCGGGGTCAAGACCTGACCTAACCTTCCAAGTGAGGTCAGGTCAAATGGGTAAAAGGGAGGAGTCAGGACCCTCCAGTCTGGTAGGAGGACTATATAATCGTTAGAGGAGAGGTGGTACAATATCATGAAGGGAAAAATAATATTTCAAAAAAACTCATGATCATGGCGATAAACCTTGTACGTTATATCCATGTATTGTAGCATGAGTACCCAGCCTTGCCTGTACCATCAGCTGATATATTGATATACCTACAGCAATTGTTGGACATAAAAAGGCAAGTGTACATATTACCCGCGTTTATGAATAGCGTGAGCCTCTAATCACAGGGGTCACTATAAAAACCCTACCTGCGCCACCACGGGCGAGGGCCAACCATCACAGCCTTCAAGTGAACCTCCAGGGTCTACCATCCGAGCCTTAGAAGTAACTGCTTACAGGCGCTATAGGCACAAATTTTAAATAATTTTTTTTTTGTAAACATTCAAACTGCAACACAAAAACAGGCTACACTAGACAGGCTACAGCTACCACACTAGCGTGTCCCCGCCCACTAATGAGCGTCGCAGGACACAAGTAGAGCTGCCCCGTGAGGGTCTCGCCAGTCCCTAACAGCAGGTTTTCCATCCTTAGTGCTTCCTTCCTTTAACTAGCCCTCTGATGCCACTCCTTGTGTCACTGGTCTACGCCAGTGACCAGCAGGGTTCGACTTTGTACCTCACCAAGGGACGCTAAGAGCGACAGAATTAATCTGCAACCACGTTGAGCAACGCGGTAAACAAACAAGGACCTCCTGGGCAGCCACTACAACCCTGTGGGGAGCGCCTCGGTTCACAGGAATCACGACACAGAGTTAGAGTTCAGCTAAATCAGTTAACTAGCTGTTAACACGGAGCACTGGGACTAAATCCCGCTCACTGTGGCTGTCAGGTCCAGAGAAACGTTGAAAGTGAAAATAGGGAAACCCAGGCAGTAGTGTAGACCAGCTCAGCAACCCGAGCCCCGAGGGGCGAGCTGTTACACTCAGGGCCGGATTTATAAGGGGGCAAAGGGGGCAATTGCCCCGAGCCCCCCTGCCAGAGGGGCCCTCCAGACTAAGGACTTCCTTTATAAAAAAATGAAATAATTATAAAAAATTGTTTCATTATTATAAAAAAAACTGGGGGCATCAGAAAATAAAAAGACAGTGAACCCCCCCACCCCAGTTAATTTTAATAATTAATTAACTTTAATACATAATTTATTTCTGTATATATATATATATATATAATATATATATACTATATATATTATATAATACTATATATATATTATATATATATATAATATATATATATATATATATATACAGGGGATAGGTATGTGGCAGTGGAAGCGATTAGAGGAGACATGGGATGGAGCACGTTCAGAGAGGATAGCAAAGGCAGGACTGAGGTACAGAGCTAGACTGCAACGAATGGATGACAGCAAATGGGCAAGTAAGGTTTGGGACTGGAATATGTATGGGAAGTGGATGAAAGACTCAGTAAAAGTGGAAAGATGGACAGGTGAACTGGGAATGTTTGTGACAGGAGTGATGGATTATGTGACATGGGAGTATGGCTGTATGTCAAAAGGAAATAAATAGGAGAGTGGAAGAGAAAGGGAAGAAGAATGGCTGAGGGGAATGAGTGAGAAATCAACACTGGAATGGTACAGGAGAAAGGACCAGCCACGGTATGAAAGGTTCTATGATGGTGGCTATGGAGGGGATTTACTCTTCAGAGCCAGGACAAAGTCGCTGGAGGTAAATAGTCGTATGTACAGATGGAAGAATGGTGGCAGCAAGGTGTGTGTGATGTGTGTGACAGGAGTGGATGAAACCGTGGAGCACTTGATGCTGGAATGTGAACGGTATGAGTATGCTAGAACAAAGATGTTGGAGGTAGTGGTAGGAGAGGTCGGAGTGGAAGAATGGCGAGATATGAGAGACAGGAGAGTGGAGATGGAGTACCTGCTGGGGTTGTGTGCTGAGGGGAGGAGTGACAGTCGTGTGATTGAGAGTGTAAAAGAATTCTTGGAGAGCACGTATGAGAGGGAATGAGAGGCAGGGGGCCCCTCAGTGATGGGGGATTATTAATTTTAGTTCATTTTATATTTGTCATGTAATTTAATTTATATGTTGAGGGGCCCCCGAACCTGAAGTGCCCCGGGCCCCCCAAGGTCTAAATCCGGCCCTGGTTACACTGTTGTGCGTTGAGGTAGGTGCGAGAGCAGCAGCACCTTCCACGACGGCTGCCTGGCTCAGCCTCAGAGTGGGGCTCAGTGGGCAGCTGTGGGCTGCGGGTGTAGCGGACTGGGAGGTTTGGTTATCCAGAAGATTGTTTTTCGGATGCCATGTAGCGCGCCAGAGGTACGATGTTTACTTTTCATTTCATCCCGCCGCGCGGAGAGGCAACAGCTTGCTCCCGGCTCCTGCCTCACCCCAGCCGACCCCACGGCCGGAGATTTCCGTGGCGGATTAATTCGCCGTAGGATACTCTGGTGGTTTAAACCACTCATCTTCATCATATATACATTTTTTCTCATCTTCACTGTCTTTCTAAGTATATCTTTTGCGGCGTATTACCAGTAATGTGAATATTATACATAAGCGAACTCGATGAGAGACAATCTTCTTGTAAATCAGGGAAGCGTAGCTTTGCTTCTTACGGTTGCATGTATACAGGGGGGCGTCTGTCAGAGGCCTTGCCCTTGCATCTCTGTCCCCGGGCAGCGCGGTATCTCACATGTACGGCAGCATGTTTATTTCTCCGTCAGGAGGCCCTGACACACCTCAGGTCACGGGAAGCGAGACCCAGCTGAGGCAGCGGCCTCTCTCAACTGCTTTGTTCCTTCGTCAGGTGGCAGCCTGTCCCTCCCATATCGGTGTAATGCATCTCACCATGTAGCGAGCATGATTTGTTCTCCGTCAGGCAGCAGCTCTAGCTTGCATTCCTCAGTCAAGAGGCAGCTCGGCATATCTCACCAGTAGCGACCTCATTTTTGTTCTCATTTTTTATATTTATTTCTCACCTTCACTGTCTTTTACGTATTCTTTGCGTCTCGTTACCAGTAATAGTGAATTAATATAAGCGCACCGATGATATACTTAATTACTGTACGAATTCCTATAGTGTAAAATAAGGTAGCGTAGCTTTGCTGTTAAATTTGGCCTTCCTGTCTACCTAGTACATGTAGCTATAGGTGGCAGTGCATGACGGTTCTGGCTTTCCGTTTTTTTTCCCCTTTCTGATTGAAGTTTTAATTTCAGTGATTGCATTGTTTATATATTTTGCTTCCTCTTATCTGAGGAAATCTTCGTATTGAGTCGTCCATCGGGTTATAGCTGGTATTTCATAGTAGCCCTAACTATATGGCTATAATTACTTGAGCTTATCTAGAATTGCAATTCATTCTCACACAAAATGCACCTTATGGTGATCAGCTAGTTGTGAAGTAAAAAAAATCTGCTCTAGCTGACTCTTGTCCCTTATTTTTAGTCCTACTACGGTATCCGTCAATATATGCCCTATAGTGAACCTGAACGTTGAGTACAGTACGGTTTTATGCTTGAAATGTAATGGTCACATCCAAGGTGCAGAAACTGCCGGATGCTAATTTTGCATTTGTTGAGCATTTGCATAATTGACCTAATTTAGCATATTCGTAGTATCTTCCTTATTAAACCGCCTATATAGTTCCTAGGGTGGCCTAGAACCTAAGTTTAAATTCTCATGCTGTAAAACTGATCTCAGTCTAAGCTAACCTAACTAAATCTAACCTAGCTAACCAAGCTACCTAACCTAACAAATCTAACCTAACCTAACTACCCAACTTTAACCTACCCTAATCTTAACCAAATCTAACCTAACCTAAACCAATCTTAACCTAACCTCTTATAGCGGGGGGTTGAGGGGGGTTCTCGAACTTCGGTCTCATTATGTGTGGATCGTCCAGGTCACACGTTTTGGTTGAGTAGGTTAGATTTGTTAGGACGATTAGATTTGGTTAGGGTTATGTTTACTAGTTTAGATTTAGTTAGGTTAGCTTAGGTTAGATTTGGTTAGGTTAGCTATCGGTGGGTCAACAACCCCGCTAGGTTAGGTTATTTTGGTTAGGCAAATTTTCTCTAGATTTAGGAAATGACTCTAGATCTAGGGAATTTTACCCCCCTCCCTACCACACTCTTAAATTAACGCGTTTCCGCGCATAATTTGTTCCCACCCTGAAAACCCGCATTCCCACGGTCCCAAAAGTGTTTGGTGAAGTGGAGAGTAATGGCAAACACTAGAAATTTTACCGTTAAGTATCCTGAACGTTCGTTCTCATCGCTAAGGAGTATTTATACCCATACAAAACATAGCACAAGGTGGTTGGGAGGGTGAAACCCCCCTATGAGGTAGGTTGCGTCTCAATGCCCAGGTTAGGTTTAGTTAACTATGGGGGTGTTCTGGGGGAGAGCAGCTCCCCCAGTTATGCCAGGAGGTATTGTTGAAACTTCACATTTACCGCGGCAGGAATAAAAAAAAAAATAACAGGGGATCTGGTGGTGAGCGAAACCCCCGCCTCAGTGAGCTAAGGTTTATGGAATCAATGCCAGTTTAGAGCCTATGTTTAGTTTAGGTCTGGAGGTGGAGCCCCGCCAGTTATTTTCAGAAGAGTATTGTCATAGGGAGTATTGGTTGAAAATGCATATTTACCATTCTTTGCTGTGATTTCAATTATTTATACCTTTTCATTATACATAAATACTTTATACCGCTTAATCTTAAATACCCCTTTTTCACCCACCAGTAGGTTAGTTAGGTTATTAGTACGAATGAAATTTTATTGGGTTATATTTTTACTAGTAGGATACATTACCGGGCCCGGGCGAAGGTGGCGGAGAGGTATTTCAGCTCAGAGATTTGTGGTAAATATGTTGCAGCATTGATATGTGAAATACGATTGATAATTTCATAGACAGCTACTACACCATCCATTTCATTCAGTTGAAGCTAGGTTAGCAATTGATTTAGTTTTAGGTAATTGAATTTAGTTAAGTTTGAAACAATAATGTTTGACAAATCAAAAAATAAGAATGGGGAATTCTTCTGTTCAAAATGTTGCTGCAATAAATAGGCCTCAGATATCTCTATAAGTGGCAGTTAGCTATATAATGTGTACATAACTCTGTGAGTTAGGAGGAGAAAACAACAGGGGGGGGGGGGAGGGGGGAGAGGGGGGGGGGAGGGGGGGGGGGGGGGGGGGGAGGGGGGGGGGGGGGGGGGGGGGGGGGGGGGGGGGGGGGGGGGGGGGGGGGGGGGGGGGGGGGGGGGGGGCAGGGGGGGGGGGGGGGGGGGGGGGGGGGGGGGGGGGGGGGGGGGGGGGGGGGGGGGGGGGGGGGGGGGGGGGAGGGAGAAGGGGGGCGAGGGGGCCCCATATACATACAGCATTATTTATCACAGTAATCTGACTTATAAGCGAACATGAAGCATTAGTCAATCATATTAACACTCATATTTTCATTCCATTTATTTCTCTGCCTATTTTCGTCGACAGTTCCAGTTCTTGATTTTGAAATACACTACTCACACACAACATACTCAATACACTAACACTACTCCATCCACTAACCTACTTCAACACACTACACTACTCCCAATACCCTAACATACTCCAACACACTAACCTACTCACACACACTACCCTACTCCAACCACTAACACTACTCCAATACACTAACACTACTCCAATACACTAACACTACTCCAACACAACTAACACTACTCCAATACACTAACACTACTCAAACACTAACACAATCCAACACACTAACACTACTCCAACACACTAACACTCTCTCCATACACTACACTACCTCCAATACCTAACACTACTCCAATACACTAACGACTAATCCAACACACTAACACTACTCCAATACCTAACCTACTCCAATACACTAACACTACTCCAATACACCAACACTACTCCAATACACTACCACTACTCCAATCCACTAACACGACTCCACCACTAACACTACTACCAACACACTACACTACTCAACACACTACACTACTCAATACACTAACACTACTCCCATACACTAACACATACTCAACACACTAACACTACTCCAATACACTATCACTACTCCAATACACCTAACGACTACTCCAATACACCAAACACTACTCCATATACACTAACACTACGCATAACACTAACACTACTCCAACACACTAACACCTACTCCAACACACTTAACACTACATCCAACACACTAACACTACTCCAACACACTACACTACTCACACACTAACACGACTCCACACACTAACACTACTCCACCACTAACACTACTCCATACACTACCTACTCCAATACACTAACCTACTCCAACCACACTAACACTACTCCATACACTAACCCACTCCAATACACTAACACTACTCCAATACACTAACACTACTCAATACACTAACTACTCCAATACACTAACACTACTCCAACACCTACCACTACTCCCAACACCTACACTACTCCAAACACACTAACACTACTCCAATACACTACACTACTCCAACACACTACACTACTCCAACACACTAACACTACTCCCAACACACTAACACTACTCGCATACACCTACACTACTCCAAGACACCAACACTACTCCAATAACCTACACTACTCAATACACTAACACTACTCCAACAACTAACACTTACTCCAACACACTAACACTACTCCAATACACTAACACTACTCAATCCACTAACACTACTCCAACACACTACACTACTCCAACACACAATCATAACTCGCAATACACTAACAATACTCAATCACTAACCCTACTCTAAGAAAAAGAGATAACAACTAACACTACTCCAACACACTAACACTACTCCAATACACTACACTACTCCAATAACACTACACTACTCCAATAACACCACACGACTCCTATACACTAACACACTCCAATACACTAACACTACTCCAACACACTAACACTACTCCAACACACTAAACACTATAACTCCAACCACTACACTACTCCAACACACTACATACTCAACACACTAACACTACTCCAACACACTAACACTACTCCAACACCTTACACTACCAATACACTACACTACTCCAATCACTAACACTACTCCAACACACTACCTACTCAATACACTAACACTACTCCATACACTAACACTACTCAATAACTACACTACTCCAAACACAAACACTACTCCAATAACACTACACTACTCCACTACACTAACACTATCCAATACAACTAACCTACTCCAATACACTAACACTACTCCAATACCTAACACTACTCAACACCACTAACACTACTCCAACCACTACACTACTCCAACACACTACACTACTCCAATACACTAACACTACTCCAAACACACTAACACTACTCCATACACTAACACTACTCCAACACACTACACTACTCCAATACACTAACACTATCATACACTAACCTACTCAATACACTAACACTACTCCAATCCTAACCTACTCCAACACACTAACACTACTCCAATACACTAACACTACTCCAATACCTACACTACTCGCAACACACCTAACACTATGTTTTTTTTTTTCTCCACACCTAACAACTACTCCACCCTACACTACTCCCAATACACTAACCTACTCCAATTACACTAACACTACTCCACCACACTAACACTACTCCAATACACTAACACTACCTCCAATACACTAACACTACTCCAACACACTACACTACTTGTAGTTGACGCAGATGATTGTTCATATTGACTCCGTCACCATTTCCACGACCAACTCATTGTGCCAGTGCTAATTGTTGATTTACAGAACAAATATGTTGATTTAGAATATTAAAAATTCAGAACTGATTTTTGCTTTTGATTAGAACTACGCTATGTCAAATAGGGAATATATTCGTATTTCGTGACATACCTTAACACTATGCAATTAGACAATTTAATGGACAAATTAAATATACACAGTAGCATCTTGCAGTTTTACATCATTGAGAACTAAAAACTTAGGTCTAGACACCCATAGGAACTCTCTAGGCGGTTTTAATAGGAGATAATACGAATATGCTAATTAGTCCATAATGCCAAATGCTCAACAAATGCAAATCCAGCAGTTTTCTGCTCCTTAGGATTGTACATTACATTTCAAGCATAAAACCTACTGTACTCAACAGTTTCCAGGTTCACTCTAGGCATATAGGGACTGCTCCCGTAGTAGACTAACAATTAAGTGACAAGAGTCCAAGCTAAGCAGATTTTTTTTACTTCCACCACTAGCTGCTCACCATGTGCATTTGTGTGAGAATGAAATTCCTTCTAGATAAGCCAGTTAAGTATAGCCTATATAGTAGGCTACTATGAAATACCAGCCTATACCGCTAACGACCTTCAATACGACGATTTCCTCAGATAAGAGGAAGAATATATAAACAAATGCAATCACTGAAAATTAAAAACTTCATTCAGTAAGTGAAAACAACCGGAAAGCCAACCTGTCTGCCCTGCCACTATAGCTACATGTACTAGTTAGACAGGAAGGCCAAATTTAACAGCAAAGCTACGCTACCTTTATTACAACTATAGGATTCGACAGTAATTAAGTATCTCATCGCGTGCGCTTATATTAATTCACATTACTGTGTAACAGACGGCAAAAGATATACGGTAAAAAGACAGTGTATGTGAGAAAGTATGTATAAATAATGAGAACAAAATTGGTCGCTACATGGTGAGCTATGCCGATCTGCCTCTTGACTGAGGATGGCAGCTAGGCTGCTTCCTGACGGAGAACAAATCATGTCGCTACTGGTGAGATGCATTACCCGATATTATGGAGGGACAGGCTGCCACCTGACGAAGAACAACCGGCAGTTGAGAGAGGCCGCTGACTCAGCTGTGGGTCTCGCTTCCCCGTGATTTGAGTAACAAGCAAAGCTACGCTTCCTTGATTTACAAGAAGATTCGGTCTCTCCTCGAGTGTGCTTATATATATTCACATTACTGGTAATAAGACGCAAAGATATACTTAAAAAGACAGTGAAGATGATAAAAATGTATAATGATGAATATGAGTTGTTTAAATCCACCCAAGTATCCACGGCGAATAATCCGCCACGGAAATCGACCCCACCCGTGGGGTCCTGCTGGGTGAGGCATGAGCCGGGAGCAAGCCGTTGCCTCACCGTGCGCGGGATGAAATGAAAAGTAATCATCGTACCTCTGGCGCGCTACATGGCATCCGAAACACAACTTCTGGATAACCAAACCCCAGACGCTACACCAGCACAAGCCCTATACACTGCAGAGACGGGTATACTAAGAAAGACTGGAAAGCTTCAATAAGGTGTAGTAAGCTACTGGTTATCTTTAGTTTCTTTCGTCCCACTAGATGAGGGCGTAGCGTCAATGGGCTATGACTATTTCTCAAGACACAAGTGTGAATTGTACAATGCAGATATGTAGATTTAAGGACATGTTTTACTACATTGCCTGGAAATCAACATATAAGGATGAAATCGTTGATGTTACAACAACATGTAAAGGAACCAAACATCATTTGGAAGTTCCTTTATATAGACGTAAAACAATAGGAACACAAATCAGTGGATCTTTTCAGATATGTCATAAATAGACCAAGGAACTATATTGTGGCGAAATTAGAATAAATTCTGTCAATTTAAACACCTTTGGTGGTGCCGTTGCAAAATCAGTCGTCAGTAACCATCCTGTGGCAATCATCATCTCGCGTGGTTGTTTACAATTTTATCATCTTTGAATCAACTAGGAGTCAGTCGTCGAACTCCGTCCCCTCTTTGAGCTAGCGTGGTGGTGGCAAGACGTTTATGCCCTGCTCCTCCCCGAGATATTACGCTACTACCGCTTCCTCTGACCCGACACTACACTACGTTGTACTGTGTGCCTGTTATACATATATGACCCCAATTTCACTTATATATCTATATTTTCCCTGAAATATTAGAAAATAAAGGCTAGCATATCTGGAACCACTGAGGTAGTTTTTTCGTCCACTTCAAATAGATGGGGCGCTCTAACACAAAGATCGGTGCTATCTAGGCATCGTTCTTGGCTACACTTATTTGTTACTGTTGGATAGGAATATTTCCCGTCTTTCTTTAGTATACATTCTTTGACACGGTCTGCCATGGGCGGAGCAGAGTTTTGATTCCGTGACACTTCAGCGAGGGTCGCCCCCTCCCACTGTCCTTCCCTACTCAGGCTCTTCAGCCCTGTTTCAGCTCCCCTATCTTCCAGCTCTTGTGAAGACGCATGGCTGTCATCCCTAACTACAGCATAGGATGATTCTCGAAAATACCCTCATCTGTGATTCACACACAAAGTTACCCTCATTTGTATATGTTATATATGTTACCTCATCGTACACCGTAACCTACATGATGTGTTTAAGAGTAAACTCCGACATAAACTGTTGTTCCAGAATACGGGATATGCATCCGGCTCTTTGGGCCTCTAGCTCTCCTAATTTACATCCGAAGACAGCACGTGTGAAGCATGCCGCATTGTTAGAGGCGACCATCTGTTTTACATAGGATCATGTCAGTGGAAATGACCTTTGGCTTGTCTCGCTACAGCGGCAACAGCGGGACACAAGAAAAGGGTCTCGTCCCCAGCTTGTTGCTTAGCTAGAAACTCTCTTCTCTCGCTCAAGATACACAATACTGGTCCATTCTGCACGATCTAATGCTATGCATTAAGGTAAAAAGTAGACACTTCAGTTTCATGCAGAGTATGGCGTTTGAGTGTGTCCGAGTGTGTAGAGCGGTGACGTGACAGAGAGTGATGTCTCAGCCCACACCGACCTCCAGTCAGAGACGGAGTGATTTCAAACCGCGAGAAGCTTCTGAGGAAGATAACGCTCAAAGCAAAGTGCTTATAATTCTTATCATTAATGAGAAAGTCATTATTAGGCCGTTTATACATGATTTTGAATAAAATAACTTAACTGCAGTCATCATTTCATTGAGGTACTAAGTTGACCAAGCTTTTTACACAAACAACGCCTCTAATTTCAAATGTTTCTCATTCATCACCACCACTACTTTATTCGGTGATGGATGTCGTAGATGAAAGATTTTTTTTTTTTTGCGTACTCCAAAAATATGTGTAATACTTTAGCTAACCATTAGATGCTGTAAGATACATTATGATACATGCCGAATGCCAGCTCCTACCTACTGTGGACTCGCGGTGACGTCATGACGCGAGAGAATGAATTTCAGGTCGGACTTTGGCAGACCTATTTATATGGCTTTGGCCAGCACTGGAGGGAATCCGTTGCGCTCCACCCATAGCGTAGCTAAGGTAAATACTAATAGCCTTATTGGTCTTTGCTCCTTGGTACTAGCCTTAGTGCAGTCATCTCAAATCATACTATGCAATCACGGCCTAGGATGGCCGCTGTTACAAATCCTGCATTTGAGGACCTTCAGTTGGGTCGGAAACTAACTGATGAAGCCATTGTACCAATATTGCGGATGATTGGTAGAGATACTGGCATCACATTTGTCGAGCTAGCTGTCCTCATGACTGCCCTTTGGCCGGAGGCTTGCATTCCTGACCTCTCGGAAACGCCGAAAACGCTGATAATTGTTCCTCTTGGCGTAACCGAGGATGATGGACATTGGGTCCTCATAACTTATGCGAATAACAGTGCCAATGTAGTATATGATTCTATGAATAGCATGAGCATTTCACCGCAATTGCAGCAAGTTCTACTTAAAAGTTTTTGGTGCACAGGTGTACATTACACCCGTGCCTGTTGTTACAGTACAGGCTAATAACAACGACTGCGGTGTCCTTGCCTCGGCCTATGCTGTTAATTGGGCACTTGGTCATGATCCCGCAGATATCGAATATGAATATGCTGCACTAGGACCCCACATGACCACTATTTTGAGGAATGAAACATTAGTTTCATTCCCAAGTAGCCTGTCAATAAGCCTACCAAGGGATAACTTGAATCGAAAAGCTTCCGTCCATGAGCGACATGGTTCGGAGAGCTTACAAGAACAGGTTTTCCACTTACTGGAAACAAAATACGCCATTAACGTGAAAACATCACGCTCTGCAGAGCGTTGGCAGGCACGTGAACGGGGACTCGCACTCTGCCATGTGTACAGCAAGCCTATTAGTCTAGTAGTCCAGTGGACCCCACGTGCACCCCCTGGACAATCTAATGAGACCTACTTTTTTAGATTCACAAATATGTCTAGAAAACAAAAATCAATGTTAACACTCAACTAAAGTCCCATGGGGTTCGTATGGCGGCCATCGTCGATCGCGAAATATTTGACTTTCTCGAAATTACCAAAATGTCCATAAAATCACAAATAATGTTACAAATTTAATTATGGTGCCCACGTGACAAGAATAACATGGCCTATTGTAATAAGAACAATTAATGCAGTAATTGGTACAAGTTTAGTCATGGAACGGCATAAACCTAAAAAAAGGTGGAAAAATTACTTCGGTTTTGCCGACAACTTTCAACATAAATGACAATAACTTCACTAATATACAACATACTGGTCAGTTTAACATATCAAAATCATCGTCTATTACTCCCCCATCTAATGCAGTCAAACAATTGACATACATATATGATTATCATACATTAATTGTTATCAATGTTACTCACCCCCGTGGTGAAACTTTATGTTGTCAAATACAAACATTCGAGAAAAGTCAGAAAACAATGTTTCCTTTCTCTTAAACTTTAACAAGTGATGTAGGACAGCTAGGTACGCTGTCAGTAGAAGTGAGTAATTGACATTTGGTATAATTACAAATAACAGAAGAGTCAAATCCTGGCCCCAAGTTGAAGGCTGCGTTATGGGCAGCAGCCCTATGGGCCTGGGGGAAGATGCTCGAAAGAGTTACGGCACCGTAAGTATTACCCTAAGGGACTTTTATCTTGTAGCGCCTCTACGGGTGATGCTCAAACCGTTTTCTCACTCGCTACGGGACCGCGAGGCTAAGGGTGCTCGGAACCACCCTTAACTCCCTAAGGGAGTGAAATTTGAAGCGACAAGACATCAACAAACAATAAATTACAAGTTATATCACTATATTTTATGTTTATTGTGTATTATAGAGCCATTTCATGCTTGCCTGTTTGAAATGTGATGTGTTTATTGCGTCATTGACTCCATATATATCATATTTAACATACAATACCTATACTTGTAATAAATTCATATTAGGGCAAACCTAATATATTAAATATATTTATCAGTCGACTTCTTGAATCAAAACGTATAGTTCATCATACAAGTTTGGCCGCTACGGCTATAATGATGCGGTCGGTGGTGGTGGTATCAACAACTGAACTGAACTGAACTGGCATCAAATGTCTGACCTACAAACGCATGTACACACACAAGCAAGGATATTATAAGTTATACTATCCTTGCACACAAGTGTCACGTGTGTCAAGAGTGAGGTGTTAGTCCCCCACCTAAAGAGCGAACGCGCAGTTCTCATCCACTATAACAGAGACCGCCGCGGCCACGAATTCGGCAGGGAGGTACGGAGTGGGCCAGCAGTGGCCTAAAGATGCTAATTTCGGGCACGCAGGACTCGAACCTATGATCAGCGCATCAAGGTATACCCTGGGTACGTCTCTGTAGTATTCAGCAGGAGAATATTATGCTGAAAGGCTAATATGGCGGCTATGTATAATCGTAACATTCTGGCGGTGTTGTGCTAAAATTGGCCTTATTTCGGAAATCGTCCGATCTTAGTTCAACACCGGCAAACATAGTTTTTAGGTTTGTGTTAAGTTATGTTTAGGTCTGGTTTAGCTTAGGTAAGGTTTATGATAGGTTTGTGTTAAGTTTTGTAGAGTTATTTAGGTTAAATAAGCGTCCGCGGGACGATTTCCGAAAGGGGCCGATTTTAGCACAACAGCGGCATTTGAAGTCTTTAAATTTATTTATCGGGCTCCCTGACAGCTGAGAGCATGATGATTGGCTAGATAAGGCCGCGTCATGCGAGGCGCTGCTCTGTGATTGGTCAGCAGAATTTCCCCACACAAATCCCTAGAATATCCCTAATATTCCCCACCCAGAGGCCACCGATAACCGTACGGGAGTGACGGCTCGGTACGAGCATCTCCCTCAGCCCAACCTCGTAAGGTTATTGTAGCCATACACTCATAAGTTGTCCCTTACGAGGGATTTTCGAGCATCCCTGCCCTGATCAGTGTCTACGTTACGGTTCTCCTCTCGCTACTGTGCCCGGATGTGATTTCGATATTCCGTGGTGAAGGACATTCTGCATTCGGAATGGAACTGTGCTTCAACGGCAAATAAGTCCTTTCCTTTCACCTGTCGGTATAGACGAGTCTTTCCCAGTTCAAGGTCCTGGGACTCGATACTTTTCCAAGCAGGCTCTTTGTGTTTCCATGATAGGAATTTGATGGGTCTCTCGGTTTTTCCAGATACCTCTATTTCAAACTTCTCGCAAAACACATTCTGGTGGGAATAGTTGGGAACAATCAGCAAATGACAGTTTGCGCGGAGAGTGATGCTTCGTGGACATAGAAGCTACGGTCGAATTATTCAAGCGATGTAAGTTTGCTGTGAAGCTCTGGTAACATGGTCTGTGGTATCCTATCATCTCCAAGTCAACGCCTTCGAGAGTCTCTGGTATCTGAGCACACACTGCTTCCATACGGCGAGGTGAATGGACCCTACCCATAACTACGTCGCGGTTTGTTTACATCGGTGCATTGTGGGGATAAATCGGGGTCGCCGCGGGTGGACCTACGAAGGGAAAACTACGGCGATGGAAGAATTTAGAGTTATTTTGCACGAAATTGATATTCCAGGTGCTATATGACTGTGTTCTGTTCTCGCTGACAACACTATAGAGAAGACCTGAGGTAATGGCTGATGTGCAGAGGCTTCTAAACCAAGAAAACAGAGTCATAACAGAGCCTCGTCAAAAGGTAAGCAACTGGTAGGTACGTAATGTGTCCCTACCACTTGCTTACTTCTTAATGAGACTCTGCTGTGACTGTTTTCCTGATTTAGAAGCCTTTGCACATTAACCATCACCTCAGGTCTTCTCTATGTTGTCAGCGAGCACGGAAATATAGTACCCGGAATATCAATTTCGCCCAAAACAACTCGAAATTTTTTCATCGTCGTAGTCTTCTCTTTGTAGGTTGTACATATTCATGGTTATGATAGTATTAAAATACCTTATTAATTGAGTTCCTTTTGTTGTCTTTCCTCATAATAAGTAGTGGTACATCATGGTTTAAGTGTTACTTGACGAGCCAATGAATACTCTTGAGTCTCTACCAACATCACCAACCTTTGCTTTGATTTATCTTATTACTCCATCCATAAACAAGTTGCATAACCACCGTGACATTACCCTTCCTATTGGTACCTGGTACTGTCGTCTACCGATATTTTTATCCCTACACAAATCGAGAAAACTCGCCGACGGTAATGGCTAGGTTAGATTTTGCTTTGTTTTATCTTATTACTCCATCCATAAACAAGTTGCATAACCACGGTGACATTACCCATCCTTGCCTCATGGTACCTGGTACTCTCGTCTACCGAAATGCTCGTCCCTACATAAATCGGGAAAACTCGCCGACGGTAATGGTTAGGTTAGGGGTAATAATGGACGAGAGTTTCACTGTCGTTTTCAGAGACACAGACTAATAAATTTTTGAGCCTTTGTAAGCTTATTTACCCCAGTAAATATATTTTGCACGCTCTTTCAAAACGAAACTATGCTTCTGTGAGAAAATTATATAGAACATGTATTATTGATCTTCGGAAAATGTACAATTGGTATTGAGATAATTTTACGTCTGTATGATAATACAACTCGACCAATTTTTAGGCTGCTAATAATAATGGTCAAAATACTACCTTTATTGCGTTTCCCTATTTGTTACTATGTAATTATTAACCCTAGACCAAATATGCCTTGAATACTTTTTGTTAAGCTCAAAGAGATCTACCCTAAGCAACTATCCGTTTCTTTTTTGCTTATACCGATCTTGAGATATAAGTTTTTTTTTATTTTGCGCAACTTTGTGATTTTCACTTTCCAGCCGCTTATTGACGCACCATACATCTATCTTTTATCCGGCAAACATTTTTTTTGTCTTGATGGAGAACATTTATGCAGGAATCGTATGCTTGTAAATTTATTATCAATAAGAGTTTGACGCATGCATGACTCCGTCACCTTGATTCCTGTAATATTTTTTTCGGGAAATATGCCGTAAAACACACTTAATGCGTTCATTTCTCAATGGAATTTTAATCTGTTTACACCACAGGGAAGCCTGTTGAAATCGGGATTTTTTCTATCTATAACGTTTTCTGAAAGAAAATCCGGTTTTTTGAGATAATAGGGAAACATTGCTTTTTCCCATTTTCCGCAGCCTCGTACTGATACATTCCACGGCTTAACAGTTTTTTAGGGAACAAAGGCGCTTCAGTCTCTCAGATTCCGTGTCAGAGACTAGACCTAGGCGTGCGAGCTCTGTCTGGTAAGGCTCCCTCCCCACCCTGGATATATCATACGATTTCTTGCTCTAGAAATATTCATCGTAGGAAACACTTGATTTAACACAAATTATTAACAACGACACGATATACAATTGTTATTAACCTCCTTTTTACGTATGTATATTAATAAATTTCTATTTATGGCTTTTTCACAATAGATGGCCACATTTTCTCGAGTTTCAGATACATATCATATGATTGCCAAGACACATTTCATAAAGTACATATATTTGCTCTAGAATGTTTCCTTTTTTACAGATTGGTATACGCGCTAGGGTATTTGACTGCCAGCACCACAGTCTATAACGGTCATCCGACGCGCAGGTTGGGGGTGGGGCTTAGTGACGTCACGCAATCCAGGTGACGATACAGTGTGTACTCGCGGTTGCCACTCGGTGAAATGATGAATGATTTAATCATTATCTTTACTAGTAATGGAACGTTACATTACCTTATAACAACACAATTAGCATTAATGGACATGTTATTTACCAAATAAGCAGTACATGAAAACAGCATGAATGTAATAAACAATACAGTAAAACGCTAAGTGGCATCGTGTTGGGGCGGGGGAGGATGTAACACGTGACTCTGACACGTGACTCAGCTGGCGCAGCCTAGTCCCTCCTTCCTCCCCCGCCCCAACACGATGCCACTTATCCTTGTACAGTAGTGTTTATTACAGCCCCGCTGTTTTCATGTACTGCTTATTTGGTAAATAACATGTCCATTAATACCAATTGTGTTGTTATAAGGTAATAGTCTATTACTACCACTGCTATTGCACTACTACACTTACTTATTACTACTATCTACACGACTACTATCTACNAAATCGGGATGAAGAATTTAGAGTTTAGTTTTGCACGAAATTGATATTCCAGGTGCTATATGACTGTGTTCTGTTCTCGCTGACAACACTATAGAGAAGACCTGAGGTAATGGCTGATGTGCAGAGGCTTCTAACCAGAAAACAGAGTCATAACAGAGCCTCGTCAAAAGGTAAGCAACTGGTAGGTACGTAATGTGTCCCTACCACTTGCTTACTTCTTAATGAGACTCTGCTGTGACTGTTTTTCCTGATTTAGAAGCCTTTGCACATTAACCATCACCTCAGGTCTTCTCTATGTTGTCAGCGAGCACGAAAATATAGTACCCGGAATATCAATTTCGCCCAAAAAAACTCAAAATTTTTTCATCGTCGTAGTCTTCTCTTTGTAGGTTGTACATATTCATGGTTATGATAGTATTAAAATCCCTTTATTAATTGAGTTCCTTTTGTTGTTTTTCCCTCATAATAAGTAGTGGTACATCATGGTTTAAGTGTTACTTGACGAGCCAATGAATACTCTTGAGTCTCTACCAACATCACCAACCTTTGCTTTGTTTTATCTTATTACTCCATCCATAAACAGTTGCATAACCACCGTGACATTACCCTTCCTATTGGTACCTGGTACTGTCGTCTACCGATATTTTTTTACCCCTACACAAATCGAGAAAACTCGCCGACGGTAATGGCTAGGTTAGTTTTGCTTTGTTTTATCTTATTACTCCATCCATAACAAGTTTGCATAACCACGGTGACATTACCCATCCTTGCCTCATGGTACCTGGTACTCTCGTCTACCGAAATGCTCGTCCCTACATAAATCGGGAAAACTCGCCGACGGTAATGGTTAGGTTAGGGGTAATAATGGACGAGAGTTTCACTGTCGTTTTTCAGAGACACAGACTAATAAATTTTTGAGCCTTTGTAAGCTTATTTACCCCAGTAAATATATTTTGCACGCTCTTTCAAACGAAACTATGCTTCTGTGAGAAAATTATATAGAACATGTATTATTGATCTTCGGAAAATGTACAATTGGTATTGAGATAATTTTACGTCTGTATGATAATACAACTCGACCATTTTTAGGCTGCTAATAATAATGGTCAAAATACTACCTTTATTGCGTTTCCCTATTTGTTACTATGTAATTATTAACCCTAGACCAAATATGCCTTGAATACTTTTTGTTAAGCTCAAAGAATCTACCCTAAGAAACTATCCGTTTCTTTTTTGCTTATACCGATCTTGAGATATAAAGTTTTTTTTTATTTTGCGCAACTTTGTGATTTTCACTTTCCAGCCGCTTATTGACGCACCATACATCTATCTTTTACCCGGGCAAACATTTTTTTTGTCTTGAGGGAGAACATTTATGCAGGAATCGTATGCTTGTAAATTTATTATCAATAAGAGTTTGACGCATGCTGACTCCGTCACCTTGATTCCTGTAATATTTTTTTCGGGAAATATGCCGTAAAACACACTTAATGCGTTCATTTCTCAATGGAATTTTAATCTGTTTACACCACAGGGAAGCCTGTTGAAATCGGGATTTTTTCTATCTATAACGTTTTCTGAAAGAAAATCCGGTTTTTTGAGATAATAGGGAAACATTGCTTTTTCCCATTTTCCGCAGCCTCGTACTGATACATTCCACGGCTTTAACAGTTTTTTAGGGAACAAAGGCGCTTCAGTCTCTCAGATTCCGTGTCAGAGACTAGACCTAGGCGTGCGAGCTCTGTCTGGTAAGGCTCCCTCCCCCCCCTGGATTATATCATACGATTTCTTGGTCTAGAAATATTCATCGTAGGAAACACTTGATTTAACACCCAAAATTTTTAACAACGACACGATATACAATTGTTATTAACCTCCTTTTTACGTATGTATATTAATAAATTTCTATTTATGGCTTTTTCACAATAGATGGCCACATTTTCTCGAGTTTTTAGATACATATCATATGATTGGGCCCAAAACACATTTTTATAAAGTACATATATTTGCTCTAGAATGTTTCCTTTGTTACAGATTGGTATACGCGCTAGGGTATTTGACTGCCAGCACCACAGTCTATAACGGTCATCCGACGCGCAGGTTGGGGGTGGGGCTTAGTGACGTCACGCAATCCAGGTGACGATACAGTGTGTACTCGCGGTTGCCACTCGGTTTAAATGATGAATGATTTAATCATTATCTTTACTAGTAATGGAACGTTACATTACCTTATAAGAACACAATTAGCATTAATGGACATGTTATTTACCAAATAAGCAGTACATGAAAACAGCATGAATGTAATAAACAATACAGTAAAACGCTAAGTGGCATCGTGTTGGGGCGGGGGAGGATGTAACACGTGACTCTGACACGTGACTCAGCTGGCGCAGCCTAGTCCCTCCTTCCTCCCCCGCCCCAACACGATGCCACTTATCCTTGTACAGTAGTGTTTATTACAGCCCCGCTGTTTTCATGTACTGCTTATTTGGTAAATAACATGTCCATTAATACCAATTGTGTTGTTATAAGGTAATAGTCTATTACTACCACTGCTATTGCTACTACTAACACTACTATTACTACTATTACCACTACTACTACTACTACTACTATACGACTACTTCTACTGCTACTATTATTACTACTACTACTGTTACTATTACTACTACTGTTACTATTACTACTACTGTTACTATTACTACTACTACAACCACTACTACTACTACTATAGTATGGGGAGTAGTATTTATTATTATTTTTTTATATTGTTGTTTTTATTGTTAGTTAGTTATATTATCTTAAAAATGGAATATGGTAGGACATGAACGTGGGCGCACGGAGCGGATCCCACCCGCCTCTCAGCTATGCTGCTGATAGAATGAAGCTGATCGAGAGGGCTTGGGGTGGCCTGGATCGCGTGACGTAGGTGCGCAGCGTGAGCCAAAACTCGTCCAGACGTTCGGAAGACCGTTATAGACTGTGGCCAGCACCAAAGCCATATACACAGGTCTGCCATGGGGCGGAGCCGAGTTGATTCCGTGACGTCAGCACGAGTCGCCCCTCCCACTGTCTTCCCTACTCAGGCTCTTCAGCCCTGTTCCGCTCCCCTATTCTTCCAGCTCTGTGAAGACGCATGGCTGTAACTCCATAACTAACCATAGGATATTCTCGAAAATACCCTCATTGTGATCCACGCACAAAGTTACACTCCACTGCATACGTATACATGTTACCTCTTACGTAACCGTAACCTAACTTGATGTGTTCCAGAGTAAACTCGACATACTGTTCCAGAATACGGGAATATGCATCCGGCTGTGTCCTCTTGCTCTCATATATTTACATCCGAAGGCAGCACAGTGTGAAGGCATGGCCGCATGGTTAAGGAGCGACCATCTGTTACATAGGATGCATGTCAGGTGGGAAATGAACTTTGCTTGTCTCGCTACAGCAACAAAAGCGACACAAGCAAAGGGTCTCGTCCCCAGCTTGTGTGCTAGCTAGAACTCTCTCTCTCTCTCTCTCTCTCTCTCTCTCTCTCTCTCTCTCTCTCAAGAGTACACAATTCTGTTCACATTCTCACGAATCTAATGCTATGCATTAAGGTAAGAAGGTAAGACACTTCATCATGCAGAGTATGGCGCTGAGTGTGTAGAGCGGTGACGTGACAGTGAGGTCCCGCCACACCGACCGTCAGTCAGAGACTGAGTGATTCCAAACGCGGAGAAGCTTGCTGAGGGAAGATAACGCTCAAAGCAAAAGTGCTTATAATTCATTATCAGATAAAGTCGTCATCATTAGGCCGCTTATACATGATTTTGAATAAAAGAACTTAACTGCAGTCATCATTTTATTGAGGTACGAAGCTGACCAAGCTTTTTACACAAACAACACCTCTAATTTCAAATGTTTCTCATTCATCGCCACAACTACTTTATTCGGTGATGGATTTCGTAGATGAAAGATTTTTTTTTTTTGCGTACTCCAAAAATATCTAATACTTTAGCTAACCATTAGATGCTGTAAGATACATTATGATACATGCCGAATGCCAGCTCCTACCTACTATGGACTCGCGGTGACGTCAGGACGCGAGAGAATGAATCGTTATCGATTAATATCGTAATAGTAATCGGCGAGAGAATGGTCGGACTTTGGCAGACTTATTTATATGGCTTTGGCCAGCACTGGAGGGAATCCGTTGCGCTCCACCCATAGCGTAGCTAAGGTAAATACTAATAGCCTTATTGGTCTTTGCTCCTTGGTACTAGCCTTAGTGCGGTCATGTCAAATCTAGCTAATAACATCTCTAACAATTTTTCTTCTTCATCTTTCCCTCTTATGCTTCACCCAGATGGCTCCACAGCTGTCTCATCTACTTCTAAAGCTGAACTCTTCGCTCAAACATTTGCTAAAAATTCCACTCTGGCTGATGAAGGGCTTGTTCCTCCTTCTCCTCCACCCTCTGACATATTATCCCTTGTCTTAAGATCCTTGGGAAATGATTTTTTTCCCTTTCCCCTTTTCCCCCCTGGCCTAGACCTCGGAAGGCTTAGTCCTGACGGAGTCCCCCCCTATTTTTCTAAAAAACTGTGCTTTTTTTGGTGCTTGCCCCCCTGCCGGGTAAAAAATTTCCCCCCCGCCCTTTGCCCTATCTCTTCCCCCTTTCCCTTCTTTCGGGAAGTTTTTTCCCACCCCAAACCCTTTTTCCAAAGAAGGGTAAACCCTTCTAACCTTAAAACTACCGTCCTATAGTTTTGATTTCCCTTCCCCCTTTTCCCAAAATTTTTTGAATCAATACTTAAAAGAAGATTCTTAAGCATCTTCTGCTCAAAAATTTTCCTATCTGATCGTCATTAGGGTTTTTCCGAAAGGGGGCGATCTCCCGGGCGTCTTCAAAAGCTTTCCAACAAAATTTTGGGTTCATCCCCCTTTTGGGGGGTTTCGGTGAAATTTGGGGGTTTGTTGCCCTTGCCATTTTCAAAAGCTTTTATAGGGGTTCTGGCAAAAATTTTTAAATTTCCAAACAAACCCTCATTCATTTTTCTTTTTTTTCTCCCCTGTCCTTTCCCTTTTTTTAAGTTTCCTTTCAAAACCCCGTTCAAATTCCGGCTACTGTAAAACGGACTTTTCCCTTCTCCAAAATCTATCAATAGGGGTTGTTCCCCGGGGTTCGGTCCTACACCCATCTCTTTCAAATTATTTTTAATGACCCTAAGTCTACTAAAACCCCTATCCACTCCTACGCTTTTTGATTCTACCCGGGCTTTTTTTTTAAAGGGTCTTTTAAATTAGACGCCCCCAACTCAGCGGGAAATTTAAGGGTGTTTCAGGGAGAGATCCCCCGGGGCGCCTAATTTCCCTGATTTTTTCTATAATTTCTGATTGGGGCAAAAGCAAAACCCTTGTTTTGTTCAATGCCTCAAACCCCAATTTCTTCACCTATTTTAATCGAAAAAACCCTACCAAAAACCCCCCCCTCTTCTTCAATGCCCACCCCCCACTTGTCTTCCTTTTTTTTCTTTTTTAACAATTTTTTGAAAACCCAAAATTTTTTTTTTTTTAAGGATTACCCCCTTTTAACTAAAACCCCTTGTTTTGGGGAAAAATTTCCCCAAATCCCCCCCAATTCCTCTTTTGTTTTTTTTAAAACCCGCTTTCTAAAAAGTTATTGTCCGACTTTCCTTTTTCCCCTTTCCCCCCCCCAAATTCTTCCTTGAAGGGGGTTAAACCCCCAGTATTGATTTCCCCTTTTGGGGGAAGGCCCCAACTCCCCTTCCCCTTTTCTTTTTAAAAATTTTTCCTATCAATGCCCTTTTCAAAGGGAAGTTAAACAAAACACCCCCGCAATTTGGGCCCCCCTCTTTTTTTATTTTTTTCTCATGTCTTTTTTATGGGAACTACCCCCCAACTCCCGGGTTTTGGACCCAAATTTTAACCCTTCCCATTTTCCTTTTAAAAAAAGAAAAAAAAAAAATTTTATTTTTTCATTAAGGCCTGGAAACCCGGCCTTTTTCAAATTTTCTTTTTTAGCCCTTAAGTTTTCGGAAAAAAAACCCCAATGAACTTTTGGGTCCCCCAATTTTATTCCCCGGTTTTTTAGGGGGGGAACAAACGGGGCTTTTGTGACCTTAGTTGTCCCTGGCCCTTTGGCGGGAGGTTTATTCCTGCCTTCCAAAGGGCCGGAAAAGGCGCTGAAAAACCCTGTTTCCTTTCTTGGGGGAAAACCCGGGAATGGGGGCCTTTGGGTTCCCAAAAAACTTAGGGGAAGAAAACCTGCCAATTTGTTTGACTATGCCCACAGGGCTTTCCCCGGCCCAAGGCGAAATTCCCTGCCTTAAAGGGGAAAGGTTGTACTTTCCCCCTCCTTGGCGAAACCCGAATAAAACATTGGGTTTCCCCCCTTTGGTGGGCCAATGTTGTTAATTCCTTTGGGTAAATGAGAAATTTTCCCAAAGAAATGCGAAAGGGCCCCCTCCCCAAAATTTTTGGGAATGAACTTTAAAGTTTTTTAAAACCTTCCAAGACCCCTGCCCCAATGGCCTACGGGTTTTAAATTTTGAACCCCGAAAAAGGAATTCCGTCCACCCCCACAGGGCCAATTTTAAAGAAAAAAGGTTTTCCCCCCCCCCCACCTTTTTTTTGTTTTATAACCGGGTTGGAAAAAAAAACCCAAAAAAAATTACCCCATTAAGGGAAACATCACGCTCTGCAACTTTGGGCCCGGCACGTAAAAGGGGGACTCGCCCCTTTTCCATGTGAAACAGAAAGCCTATTAGTCTAGAAAGTCCAGTGGCCCCCCACGTGCCCCCCTTTGGAAATTTTTGGACCTCCTTTTTTAGATGCAAAAATATGTCTAAAAACAAAAATAAATTTTAAACACTGTCAACTAATGCCCCCGGGGGGGTTTTCGTAGGGCCCGGCCATCTTCGATCGGGGGGGGGGGGGGAAATATTTGACTCGAAATTATAAAATGTCCCAAAAAATCAAAAATGTATTTACAAATTTTAATTTTGGTGCCCACTTGCCCAAGAATAACAGGGCCCTTTTTGTAAAATAAAAATTTGGGCGAAATTTGGTACTTTTTTAGTCAGGGAACGGAAAAAACCAAAAAAAGGGGGAAAAATTACTTCGGTTTCGCCCGACAACTTTCAACAAAAATGACAATAACTTTACAAACCCTACTATTTTGGTCATTTAACATTTTCAAAATCACGTCTATTACCCCCCCAACCTAATGCAGCAAAAAATTGCCTACATATAGGACTATCATACATAAAAATTGTTACCAATTTTTACCCCCCCCCTAGTAAAACCCTTTATGTTGCCAAAAAACAAAAATTCGAGAAAAGTCAGAAAAAAAATGTTTCCTTTCTATTAAACTTTAAAAATTATGTAAAGGGACTAGGTAAAGCTGGGCAGAGAAGTGAGTAATTTACATTTGGGATAATTACAAATAAAGAAGATCAAATCCTGCCCCCAAAATTTTAAGGCTGCTCCCTGGGGGACCCCCTATGGGCCCGATTTGTGTCTACGTTACGGGGTTCCCCCCTCTCGTTCCTGTGCCGGGAAAGTGTTTCGATATTCCGTGGGGAAGGACATTTTGCTTCGGGAAAGAACTGTGCTTCAACGGCAAATAATTTCCTTTCCCTTTTACCTTCGGTAAGACAGTCTTTTCCCCGTTTTAAGGGACTGGACTCGATGTTTTTCCAAAGGGAGCTCCCTTTTTGTTTCCATGATAGAAATTTTTATGGGTTCCTCTCGTTTTTTTCCCGATACCTCTATTTTAAAATTCTCGCAGAACATAATTCTGGTGGGGAAAGTTGGGAAATCCCAGCAGATGCCCGTTTGCGGGGGAGAGTGATGCTTCGTGGACATAGAGCCCGGTCGTCATTCAAGGGGATGTAAAATTTGCTGTGAAACCTGGTAACATGGTCCCGGGTATCCTATCATCTCCCAAATCAAAGCCTTCGAGAGTCTCGGTATCTGAGCCACACTGGGGGTTCCCTACGGCAGGGAAATTTAGAGGGGTTCCCGCCATTCGTTTTCACGGATTTCATGTAGATTTGGGTATTTTTTTTATCTGGGTTTTTCCCCTCACATTTCTGAAAAATTTTTCAAGGGAAACCCTAGTCTCCCGGGTGTCTATGCGTGTACGATACATGATTGGGGATTTAGGGTTTTTTTAGATGTGCTAATATTTTGTCCTTTTTTTGTTTCCTCGTGCAGCTATGTTTAAATTTAGTTATTTCCCCCCACCAGAAAAAACTACGGAAAGTACCACACGGGGAAAAAGGGAAAAGGCACAAAATTGGGACCCTACCATCTACCCCTATCACTATCACCATGATCTAAGGAGAAGGAAAATAGTGTTAATTTACATCGTATACAGGTTGGGGGATACCCCGGGGCAATTAAATTTTTGTATGGAAAAAAACATTTTATAATTTCAATAAATTTTTAAAAAATATATGACTGGAAAATATGGGGCAAAACAGTGTTTCAAATGGGAATTTAACAAAACTAAGTTGTATTATCTATTTGCCCATTATTAAAGTAAATTTAATATAAAAAATAAGTTTTATCCGGGAAAGTATTATTTGAATGTGGGAAATTTCCTAGGGGGTTTGGGGTTTCTTTGGTAAAAATTAGTGGGATGATAATCAATATGTTGTCAATTTTTTTGCTGCCCTTATCAAAACAATCTTTGGGGGGGAAACGCCGGGGGGGGGCGTCCCCGGTCGCCCACCCCACGAAAGCCACTCCCGGGGTCACCACGGGGGCGGAGGTTTTCCCCTCTGGCTCCTTTCCATACCAAGCGGGTCTCGAACGAAACCCTCAACTTTCCCCACCACGACCTTGTGGGCTTCCCCCTTGGCCTCCCCCGCCGGATTTTTCCCCTTACAGATAACCGATGAGAAGGATCGGTTTTCAGGGGAGGGGTGCCCCCTGCCCATTTAAACCCCAAGTTGGGGCCGACGGACTATGGGAGGTAAAAGGCCTCGATTCATTTTCACGGTGCAATGGGGGGGGGGGTGATTTTCACGTAAACATCCCAGCGTACCCCCTGATTCCCTTTGAAGACCCCTTATTACCAAAAGGGATTATTCGTCTCTTCAGTCCCTATTTATGTCCAAAGTTTTACAACCCTAGAGAGGGGAAAGGGTCACAAGGGGATTTGAAATCCCGGTCCTTTTTCCTCCTGCACAGGTACCGGAAAAAGCCAAAAACTCCCCCCCTGAGCGAGTCCATAGCACCGTGGGCTATTCCTCCGCCGTAAGACTTCTTGACCCTGACCCGCCGGGCATTTTGGCTGCGCTAAAACCCAAAGGGTTTTTAAAACTTTTTCCCAAGATCTTTATTTCCCCGCCACAAAGCATGAAAAGACTGGGACTGCTTCATCTAGTAAGGGCTCCAAACACCTGGCCCCTTGGGGCCCTTTAGTCCAGGGGGCCTCAAAATCCCAAAAGGGTTTGCCCCCTCTGCAGGGGCCTCGAAGCCATCACCGGGCCCCCAGCGACTCAGCAAAGATTCTCATCTCGGCAAAAACAATCATGATCTTGGTGTTTTCCACGGATCTCCACAATCACTTTTATTTTACAAACCCTTTTCCAATACCCCCTCCATACAAACGTTGAAAAAGTGATGGGGGAAGGACCACCCTTTTCCTCACTCCTGTATTCCCCAAAGGGAAAAAACCGGAAAACACCCCGCCCCCCCCAATTTACGCACTCTCGGGCCCAAAAAATAAGACTGCATTTTAAAGGGGGAATAATAGAAAGATGATTTTTTTATGTTAAAACCCGCCCGTAGTTTTATATTATTGGGAAATTTTTTGTCTTTATGTTGAAGTTGTCCCCGGGGAAAACCCAAGTAATTTTTTTCCCCTTGTTTTTTGGGTTTTTTTCCGTTTTCCCTGACTAACTTTGGGACCAATTTTCTGCTTAATTGTTCTTATCACCCAATTTGGCCTGTTTTCTTGTCAAAGTGGGGACCAAAATTAAATTTGTAACTACATTAAATTTTGTTTTTTTGGACATTTTGGTAATTTTTTGAAAATCAATATTTCGCGTCGACGATGGGCCCCCCATACGAACCCCCTGGGACTTAGTTGACAGCGTTTTAAAAATTTATTTTTTTTTTTCTAGACATATTTGTGGGATCTAAAAAAGTAGGGCTCATTAAAATTTTCCCCTGGGGGGCACGTGGGAGTCCCCTGGGCTTTCTAGACTATATTGGGCATTTTCTCGTCCCTGGCTTCCTCCCCTTTCTGCTGTAGGGAAAATATTATCTTGGGGTTTTTTTTGGGCGAAAATACTTTTTTTCACTTGATTACTGAAACAAAAGGGGTGGAATCTTTAGCAAAAACCAAAAAAGGCATTTAAAGTTTGGGCCCGCTCCTGGGATGGCCACAAAAAAAAATTGTGAGAAGACCTTCTTGCTCTCCCTACTAACTATGTAGTGTTTGGGAAAAGGCGTCGATCCCATGACAAGTATCAAATTTGATGGCGATGTAGCATCCTTGAGATGTACACCCAGCAGCTCAACTGGCTGCTGGTCAGTTAAAGCATTTTCCTCGTATTGTGGCTTGTGCACCTGATGACGTGGACCTGAACACTTGTGTTGGTGTTGTCACCTCTTTGCGGGAGGAATTTGCCTCTCGTTTCACAGGTGTCAGGCCACTGGCTCCGGGCTTCAAGCTGTTCACCTCCCCCTTTGACTTCCCTGTGGACGAAGCCCCTGCCCCCCTGCAGTTGGAGTTGGTGGAGCTTCAGTGTAAGGACGAACTGAAGGCAAAGTACCGTACCGCTTCTCCACTGTCCTTCTTCCGTGACCTCGTCCTCCCTTCTAACAAATTTCTAAATTACATTGAGCATGTAAAACGCATCGTTGCCATGTTTGGCAGCACTTTATACAAAGTCTCGCATTCGCTCCCAGCTAAGTGACCGCCACCTCAATGACGTTCTGCTCTTGTCTACCTCATCAATCGATCCAGACATTGAATCACTTCTCCATGGCAAACAGCACCAACCATCCCACTAATTTGCATGTCTCTTAAAATTGATAAAACTATTTTCTGCAGTCACTGATTTACATGTTTTTCAATAAATTTCTTGTAATCTAGTCACTGGTTTGCCTGCTTTTCTATAAACATTTTGTTCACTGTCACTTTTGGGTTCTCTTTGGCACTCCGGCCCGCAGGCTACTCCTAGAAGCTTTCTCTGGCCCTCGAACTGAAAAGGTTGCCGACTCCTGTCTTAGACCAATCTCATACAGAGACTGCAATATACCGTGTCTCCAAGCTGTGTTACAAACGAGAGAGAGAGAGAGAAAAAAAAAAAATCAAAGGACAAAATAAGAAAAAGTGAGACATATCAGTAGTGACCCACTTCATAATCATCAAGTCATCTATCAAATTTGACTTTGAACTCAAATGTCGGAAGAATGTTGCCATATTAACCATCTTTTTCATCTTATATTTTAGATCTATGTATACCTCTGCAACAAACTGTTCTCAGAGAAAATCCTGCACGTTTTTTGGCATTCTAATTTTTCAATTCATATTGGGTTTTAAATCCCTCAATCCGTTAATCCCCACTATTTAACATTAGTGCTACTAGAAGAAGAAAATCAGAGTCCTCCTCTCCTAAATCCTTTTTATTCAAAATCTATTACGACTAATAGTTGGGTCATGTTCTAAAGTTCCGTGACTGTGGAGAGCAAAGGTTCGTTTCTCAATGGTTTTGTCATCTTTGAAGGTAAAATAAAAAAATAGCCCCCATGCCCCCCTGAAATGTGTGGGCTAACTCCGTAAGGCCCCCTTTTCAAAATCGCCGCCCTCGGTTTTTGGTAAAATGTAAAAAAATATTTCTCTGTTAGGGCATGTATTATCTACATCATTTAGGGGGTTTTAGGGGTCGAGGAATAAATTTATGATGGTATTTTACATGTTTGATGAGTTTTGAGGCAAAACAAATCCTAGATGGCCGCCTTCAATGTATTTATTTATACTCATTTTGGTTGTAAAATATGTAATATGGATTGTATTGCATAGTTATATGACTTTTGAAGACCAAACTTTTTAGTTTTAAGCTTATTTTTTATGGTAAATGACATTAAAATGTCATCATAGATACAAACATCAAACACATCATACACAAAATCAAATACGGCTGCCATTTGACCTCAATGACAATGACAGGCTGCAAAATTGTTTACTAATATGAAGTACAATTACTATGGTATATTACGCATCTACACAATAATATTATGATCTAGTCTTCATCAGAGTCAGTGGATTGACCACAATCACTCTCTTCATCATTAGTGCTCTCAGTTTTTTCTCCACTGCCATCAAGACTTGAAACAATTAGGAGGGGATTCGGGAGATCTGCAAGCTTGTGTCGTACCGGTCGACACCTTCCGTTATGCAATTCCCATCCATGTGTTAATGGAGATGGATGGTCTGACATGCCATGATATCGTTGACAATATGTAATGTAGTTTGTCCGCTTCAAATGGTGATGTAGTGACTCCTTGTCGGGAGGCATAGAGAGCGTGCTCTTCTTCTTTTGTTTGCGCCATTTAGCAGGCCTTTCTTGAGCACGTCTGTAAATTCTTCATGATATATCTGAGCTCTCCATTTGTGCTTGATTGATATGTGGGCAAGATAATCCGGCAACTTGTATACTGTCAAAGTTTTTCCTCTTGTTATTTTTAAGAGTTGCACCTATTGGGCTTCTCTTGCTGAACACTGTTTTGAAGGAAGGTTTCCACCTGATTTCTTCCTTCCAGCAGTGCACCACTGAACTCAAGCACTAACTCAGGTGGAGCAACCACACCGGACTCCAGTGAACGAAGTGTTGGGTTGGAGATGTCAAATGGGTCAGCATTGAAGTCATACAAGCATGAAACTAAGTCTTGAACTACTTCTTCATCCGGGAGGGTTGACACTCCACATGCTTCCTGGTTCTGCACTGACATTTGAGGTTCATATCTACCTTGGCCTTTATTCTTGCCACATTGTTAGCATTTCTGGTAGTTGAAAACAGATGCTTTTTATTCTGCAGGAGCTGAAGCCATCCTTGTTTCAGCTTAGAGTTCAGGTTCATAGTGGTTTCAATCCACATGTTCAAAGGCTGACAAGAATATGGTAAACCTGTTATTGATTGGGCAAAGTGTCTCTTGAAAACTTCAGATTGGCATGCTGGCATGTTTGAGAGCATGGCCCAATAGTCTGGGAGCCATCTTACATATTCCAGATTATCATATGCAGTAAGTCCAGCCAGCATTTCATACGTTAAGCTGAGATATTCTAGATAATCTTGAGCGTGGCATGCATGGATGTTTTGAGCAAGGGGATCCGACATTTCCAGGAATTAATTCCAAAAATCCCCCTATGTCTGTTCCGGGTTTCTCGTAAACCTCCCTGACTAGCTCCTTTATTTCTACATTGTCTTTAAGATTTATATGAGCCTGCCATAGTACTTTCTGTGATTCTTGTGATTAGGATATTCAAGTCCTCCTTCCCATGGTTAGAAAGTTTCTTGTTGCTAAAAAAAAATGGTAATCTTTTATGAATGAGTTTCTCTCCTATTTCTCTGTTTTTAGGATCTCTGAATTTTGACCTACTGTGTGCAGATTCCTTAACTGTAAGTAACCCTTGTGCACTTGGCTTAAGCAGTTTGTCTTGCTTAGATTATAATCTAAGCAAGACAATGTCAATGTCAATAATTATTGACATAAAATGAAACTTTCAAACGATATGCATCTATCTCTTTTCAGGCTACACACAGCTTCCATTTTGATAGTTTCGACATTTAAATAACTACAGTTATCAGGATATCCTCTGTTCTCTCAACAAAATATTACAAAACAGAAAAAAAAACAATACAAAAAAAAAAAAAATCACATATGATTACTTATTATTCAGAAAGCAATAGGTTCACAGTCTCATAGCCATTCATTTCTGACCCTAATAAACTCCCCAACAATTATTATCAAGCTTTAGCGCGCCTGAAGTCCACAGAGAAGCGACTAAAGCGTTTGGGTCCTGAATACACACGCAAGTATGTGGAGCAAATTGAGGACATGGTGTCACATGGTGTTGCTCGGAAGCTGTCTCCTGAGGAAGTAGATTCATATAACGGGCCAGTATTTTATCTTCCTCATCATGAAGTTCTGAAGCCAAATTCTACCTCTACCCCTGTTAGGATAGTGTTCAACTCATCAGCAAGTTATATGGGAATTTCATTAAATGGCTGTTTGGGTCCAGACGTATTGAGTAACATGCTGGGAATACTATTGAGGTTCCGCCAACATAATGTTGCAGCTGCTGGTGATATAAAGAAAATGTACAACACAGTCCTTATCTCAGAAAGAGATCAACATTGTCACATATTTCTTTGGCGGAACATGGAAACTGAAAGGGACGCAGAGGTGTTTGCTCTAAGTACTGTAACTTTTGGAGATCGTCCGTCATCGATCATTGCGACACTTTATTTTCATTGATTGTTTGCATAAAGCTGCATCAATGAAAATAGACTATCAGGCCACTGGGAGTAGAATCATTTCTGACTCTTATTGTTTGTTTGTTTGTTTGTTTGTTTAGAGGATATACAATTCCTCAGAGCCATAGTGATCTACCGCTGCAGCTTAGTGTTGGCCGAAGCCACCACCCCGGGAGGGGGGTCACAAACCCCCGGCTAACACCCGGTACCCATTCACTGCTGGGTGGACAGGGGCTCGGGTTTTAAGAAAGACCACCCATCTATCTTCGCTCCGCCGGGGATCGAACCCGGGACTTTCGGTTGGAGCCGAGGTGCCCCTTTGAGC
>JACEEZ010024232.1:112666-117666 GCA_016584305.1 Chionoecetes opilio
AGGAAGTAGGGGCTCCCGCTCCACCCTTTTACAACTGTAGTTGTGATATTTTTGGGCCATTTCATGTTAAGGATACTGTCAAGAAAAGAACTACAGGTATAAAGCTTATGGTATTGTTTTCAACTGTCTTGTCACCCGAGCTGTATATATTGATGTAGCTGAAGGATATGACACTGAAAGCTTTTTTACCACCCTGAGGAGATTTGTGGCCATTCATGGATTCCCGAAGACAATGTACTCTGATTCTGGGAGTCAATTGGTTAGTGCCAATAAATTTATAATAGACATGGTTAAACAATGGAATGTGAATCAAGTAATCGCTTTCGGTAGCTGCGAAGGTATGACTTGGTGCTATAATAAGTCGGCGGATGCACCGTGGGAAAATGGCTGCTCTGAATCTCTGATAAGGTTGATAAAGCGTGCTTTAACATTATCTATGGGCAGTAGGATTGTAAACATCAATGTACTCCAAACTGCATTATTTGAAATTGCTGCATTATTGAATAGTAGACCAATTGGGATTAAACCAAGCAGTGAGCGTGTATCTGATACATATCTGTGCCCCAATGATCTCTTGTTAGGAAGATCTGGAAGAAATGTTCCCTATGGAATTTGGGATGAATCTCAAAATTATAAGAAGAGCTTTGAATTCTTGCAATCTGTTACAAATGATTTTTGGAAAAGATGGAATAGAGATTTTTGGCTGACTATGATGGTCAGACAGAAGTGGCATCATGATGTAAGAAATGTCAGAGTTGGATATATTGTTATAGTGCAGGACAGCAGTGCGATCAAAGGAGTGTGGAAAATGGCCATAGTTGTGGATGCATTAGCAGGGATGGATGGTAAGGTTCGTGATGTTTCTTTGAGATATAAGGCAAGGGATGCATCTCATATCATTATTAAAAAATCTGTACATAACATAGTTGTCATATTGCCCATAGAGGAACAAAATATGTAGGTAAAATGTATAAAATAGTGACATTAAGTATGTGTATTAATGCTTAGATATGCCACAGGTACTACTGTGTCTTCTACTCAATTTCCATAACTGGTGGGGGGAGTGTATCATGAAATGATATGATAGGTAGTAGAGAGTGGAGATTAGTGGAGAGTGACCAGGATTCGAACCTGGGCTATTGTGGTTCAGTGCCGTAATCTGGTCTTTGGGTTCACGTAACCAGTGTTGTAGGTCTCGAGACCAGTTTGATGTGGTCTTGGTCTCGTTTGATGTGATCTTGGTCTTGATCTTGGTCTCGAAGCTCCTGGTCTCGGAGTTTGGCTCGAGACCAGGTCGAGACCAGGGTTAAAAAGTGCATCGCGGCGTGAGGAAGGTCGGAATTTATTATCATACACGGAGAAAAGTCATGGCTGTTTCGATTCACGGCGCGCCATACAGCGTTGTATTGTCTATAGCAGCGTTTCCCACCAGGATTCCCCGGAACCCTAGGGTTCCGCGAGAGGTCGTTAGGGGTTCCGAGAGAAACTGAAATTTTTATTTATTTTTTAATATTTTTTTTATATCACAAAGGACTGCCCAAGGCCACAAAAAAAGTGGTAATACAAAGCCCGCTTAATTGCCAGTCCGTAAAAAGAAGACAGTAAGAGAATAAAGAAAGGGGGGTGGGCCAGTTCGGGAGGTGTATTGTTACTCTTCTCTTAAAAAGATTTAAGTCGTAGGAAGGTGGAAAATAGAAACAGGAAGAGAGTTCCTGAGTTTACCAGTGAAAGGGATGAAAGAGTAAAGATACTTATTAACTCTTGCATTAGGAAGATGGACAGAATAGGGATGAGAATTAGTAGAAAGTCTTGTGCAGCGAGGTCGCGGGAGGGGGGGTAGGCAGGCAGTTAGCAAGTTCAGAAGAGCAGTGAGCATGAAAATAACGGTAGAAGATAGCAAGAGAAGCAACATTGTGGTGGTGATTTAAAGATTGAAGACAATCAGTCAAAAGAAGGGAGTTGATGAAACGAAAAGCTTTTGACTCAACCCTGTTTAGGAGAGCTGCACGAGTGGATCCCCCCCAAATATGGGAGACATACTCTATACATGGACGGATAAGGCCCCTGTAGAGAGCAAGCAACTGGGAGGGAAAAAAATGGACGCAGACGCCACAGGACACCTAACTTCTTAGAAGCTGTTTTAGCATGAGAAGATATGTGAGATTTCTAGTTCAGATTTTTAGTAAAGAACAGTCCAAGAATGTTCATTGTAGAAGGAGATAGTTGAGTGTCATTGAAGAAGAGGGGATAGTTATCTGGTAGGTTTTGTCGAGTAGATAAGTGAAGAAATTGGGTTTTTGAGGCATTGAACAAATCAAGGTTTGCTTTGCCCTAATCAGAAATTATAGCAAGATCAGAAGTTAGACGCTCGGTGGCATCTCTCCATGAATCACTTAGTTCCTGTTCAGTTGGACGTCTAATAAAAGACGTTGAAAAATGCAGGGTAGAATCATCAGCGTAGGAGTGGATAGGGCTTTGAGTTAGACTTAGAAGATCATTAATGAATAGTAGAAAGAGAAGCAAATTTCATTTTCTAAATCGGCTTCAAAAATAACATTTACTTGACCCATATGTTTGTTCATATGACATTTTGCCTTCATTTATCATATGCCTTTTCAACATTATCAATAAGCGATTAAGTTATTGTAGTTATTATTATCTGTTTTCGTTTTCTATATATGTGTTATGATATTGGTTATTTATGTAAATTTTTTTTATTTACAGATATGGTTGATTTTTTTTGTGTGTGAATGAAAACCTCCGTATGAGGTCTCTTGAACAAATAGTTTGATTTCAGTTATGTATTTTTTATTTTTTGCATTGTGAATAAACTTAAGAAAAACGAAGAATACTACGTTAAGAATAAACGTTAAGAATAAACCTATTTATTGGTTAAACCAGTTATCAGAAGAAAAATATATATATTATTTTCCTTATGAACTTTAAGTTTATAAAAGAGAAAGAAAGATATTAATAATGATTTGTAAGAATTTTTATGTAGGGGCTCCCTGAGACATGACAATTATTGAAAAGGTTCCACAAGGGTAAAAAGGTTGAGAAACGCTGGTTTATAGATACTGCCTGACTAGCTCTACGGTGATGATGCATGAGCTGAGCCCTGCGAGCGCTGATAGAGTGCGTGCGAGTCGAGAGAATATGCATGACGTGGCCATTCTCGCAGTGATAATCTCCGTTTGCACGCACGCATTTTTGCAGCTCTGTTCACCTCCGTGTACTTCATATATGTGTAGGCCTATGCAATCCCCGCACCCTTCGTACACGTACACCACAGGTTTAGCTAGCTCGCTTGTAAAACGTAACCACAAAAAATTGCTATTTTCCTATGTTTTTTTTTTTCATGCCAACGAAGCAATGAAAACATAAATATTTGACCTAGATGTTCAGCTGTTCACATATTAAATTCTGTAAATATATTTCTCCCTTGTACGTTACCCTTACCCCCCTTTTACCAGAGCTCGTTAGTCGTTACATCGAGCACATCTGGCAGCAGGGTTGCCAGGTGCACAAATAACAAAATATATAATTTTGGCATTCACACTTAACTTTTTTGGCATTTTCAATTTTTCATCATCAGAAAATTCAATTCAATTGACGAATATTTCTGGCAAATTCCAAATTTTGTTGAGTAATTTCTGGCAAGAAATACAACAATTGGCAGGACCTGGCAACTCTGTCTGGCAGTGACATAGGACGTCGGACAGTGAGGTGTACTGGATTAGTCTCGCTTAGTTTCCGTGCACACCGGAATGAGTAATCATGTCGGCATCTTCAGCAGTTATCAAATTTGCGTTCAAGGACCACAAAAAAATTTTGGTAAGAAACACGGAAAGCAGAAGCACACAGCAGTTTGTACTTTCTGCAAGCAAAGCATCACGGAGAAAGCTGGCACGACGTCGGATTTTATCAAGCACTTGCGGCGATCCCATCCGAACAACTTAGGACAATACAATTTAGTATTTACGCAGTACAGACCAAAAACATTCAAATAATAGTCATATTTAAAAAAAAAAAATTATATATTATATGCCTGTTCTTGGTCTTGGTCTGTTTCGGAGGGTCTGGTCTTGGTCTCGGAGGGTCTTGGTCTTGGTCTCGGAGGGCTGTCTTGTTCGAGGGTCTGGTCTTGGTCTTGACTTGGTCTCGAGGTCGGTCTTGACTAAACACTGCACTACGTTTGGGACTGTCCAGTCTCTTTTGAGTTTCACGAGGGCGAGTCGATGAAAGGTAGCTATTTTGATTTTGTTTCTGTTATTAGGATTGTGCTGTAATATGTGATTCTTTTGAGGATATGTGTGTGACTTCTGTGTTTTAATGGTTTGATATTTAGGGACAAACTTGATGTTTGCTTAGGTGCGGAACCGGTGACCGTGGTTGTATTTGCTGTCCCCTGTGATATTACCAGACTCTGGTGATGTTTATACTTGGGATAAACCTTTATTGGTTATCATGTTCTGTGTGGAATCTGCATTAAATTCTGGTATAGTTTGGCAATAAGTCAAGAAACTCGTGAGAGTACTACCAAGTGAAGTTTATTAATGATTTTTCCATAACTTATTGGGTTATTGCTGTTTAGGTCACATGGTGTTTCACCTGCGGCATTCCTGATAAACTAGAATGGCATTTTAGTTACTTTGATCGGGATATGAATTTGGGCACAATGTGTGCATGTAAGTAAAAAATTTTTTTGTTTTTTTATTTATTTGTGTTTCGAGGTCGGCTGCTACAGTCTATTTACTTTTGGTTGAAAAGGATCTGTCTTTCCTTCGAAGGGTCTTTCATGGCCGCTGACATGGTTTGTAGCGTGGTTGGTCTGACTAACACTGAGTAATGGCGCTGGCCAGCTCTCGTGCATGATTACGTAGCGAACTGAGTCAGTGAAGGTTACTCATGTTTTATTGAAAATCTAGTTGTAAGGCTGACAATTTGCTGAATCGAGATATGTAGTTGTCATTGCGTGTGTATGAAGTCTTGATTTATGG
>JACEEZ010024232.1:122666-189658 GCA_016584305.1 Chionoecetes opilio
CGAAGACTACAAAGAGATCATCCTGCTCAGCGTGGCCTACCTCGGAGGAGAGGAGTCCCTACATCCTTCCGTGCTCCTGGTGCTTACCACATGGCCAGATGAATGGCCAAGGCCATCTACGCCGTGAAGATCATGCTCTTCCATGACCAGCTGGAGATGAGCAGGCGGGTGTTGGCGGGGTTGGCCGCAGTCACCTCTGCTCCTTGTACCCTAGATCGCAGGACACAGCTGATGATTATGATAATTTTCTCAGAAGACATGTTTAGCGGTCAGATGTCCTCAATGAATATAGACATCAAGAAGATGCCTTTGGGGAAGCTGAGTAAAGTGCAAATAGCCAAGGGACTGGAAGCCCTGCTGGATATTGAAGCTGCGATCAAGAAGGAGACCCAAAAGATTACTCATGGACTGTCGTAAAAGTTTTACACGCACTGCCCCCATTGGCGGCCGCAGGTGCCCGCGTGTTGGATAGGTTTTCCACGGCAGCAGAAAAAGGGAAAAGCATTTTGACGCTCAGGACATGAGCTGACTAAAAGTCTCTCCAAAAAGATAAGCAGAAAAGGATTCTCCCACTTTTGAAAAAAAATACCAGATGTTGGACTGTGAAGGGAAAATTTATTGATAAAAAGGACTACAAAATTTCAAGTACTCGGGGAATACTCCAAAGCCGCAAGGACACCCGCAAAGGAGATCTTGGACATTTGGAGCATGGCCGTAAAGGTGAAGTGACGGGTTCCAAAAAACATAGCCTCCAGAAAGGGAATTGTTGTGGCAGGGGGCCCCCAGCGGGGCGGGGGGGGGGGAAAACCCTCACGGGCGGGGCTGAGGATCAGCCCACTCCGGAGGCCTCGTGGGCAAGGGCATCTACTCCCCTCAGAACCCACGCCAAGAGCCCCGGGGGTAGTTAATTGCTTTGTGGCTTTTATGAGGGTGAAAAGAATGTGGCTTCTGTTCTTGGTGGAAGTGGGCGGGGAAGGAGAAGAGTATTTTTTTTTGCAGGCGACGTTCCCCCAAGTTTCCTCAAAAGGATCCGTCGAGTTGCGTTTTTTTGTGACCATGGTCTTACGCGAAATACTAGAAGAGGCAATGAGCCCCATCCTACGCAGCCAAGCCCGCCCCCCGGGACTTCATCACTGACGTGAAGGGGATCGGGGACGATGGGGTTGCGCGGTCGGGGAAAAGGCCATGCGGCGCCATCTTGGTACCTTTCGAGAACCTGATGGGGACGGGGCCATTTCGGACCCCATCAGCCGGAGCAGAAGGCGGAGATGGTAGGGGGGATAAAGCGTCCTTGACGACCAAGAATCCACGGCGCCCGAGCAAAGACACCAACAATTAACGGGCCCCCTTTCCGCCTTCTGCTCAGGTGGCATGAGGTCTTAAAAAGTCTACTAGGGGGCCAGCAACCGATTCCTTTGGCTAAAAACCGAAAACTGGAACACGGATTCGTGTTCAAAGGCGCGAAGAAGGGGGCGGGTTCCCTGAAGGTCCGAACGCCCTCGAGAAACGAGGGAATACCCTCATTCAACGCTTTCTGGCAACCGGCGAAGGACAAAACGGAAAACCCCAGTTCCTTTTGAAGTTTGCCTGCCTCCAACGAAAAGCGCCCCCTAAAAAAAACAAAGGCGGAACTCAAGAAGAAGGGGGGAGTAGGAATAAATAACTAAATAAACAAAAGATTTTCACATTCGTTTCCCTTACCTGGGCTCTTCTGAACCGATAAATGATCAGAATGCAGATAAGGGGGAATTTAGAGGAGCAAAAAAAAACTTTTTTTTCCCCTTAAAATTTCCCAATTTGAAAATTTTAAAAATTTTTTAAAAAAAAGGGGTTTTGTTTTGGAATATTTTTGATTTTTTTAAACTTTTTTAAACCCCGGGAAACCCCAAAAATTTTTAATTTTTATCTAAATGATTATTTTTATATAAAATTATATTAAAATTTTAATATATTTATATAATAATATATATATTTTATATATTATTTTAAAAAATAATTAATAATAATTATATTATATAATATAAATTTTTATATAATGAGTTTAAGGTGCAGAGACACCATCAAATTTGGGGTTTTTATGCGAACTTTTCGCCGGGCACTTGGCATATCGGCTAAAAATATTTAAAATTTAATATATTTTAATGCTAAAAAGGAACATCTAAAAAATTAAATTTCTAAGAAACAATAAAAATTTTCCATATTTTCAAAATTTATAACTAAATAAAAAAAATATAATTTGTACTTAACGGACCTTGGTGTGTAGCTGTCGGGTTTGGGGGACGAAGAACATAGTTTGTGGGTGACACATTTGGGTGGGGCGATCGAACCGAGGTGGGCAATCGAAACAGTGGTAGTCATTGAGATATTAGTTGTTGGAAATGACGGTTTTTAAAATCAGGGGACAAGTGCTTTAGTGTTACTTCTAATAATTTAGGTCACTAGGGTAGTTGCCTTGGATAGATACTAAAGTCTTTAGAAAAAGGGTGACTAAATTTATGTGAGTGTGAGCCGGATTGCAGATGCGAAGGTGAAGAAAATGGGCGACCTACGGCAGAAACACCTTTATGTTAGAAAGCCCAAGGGTTGATTTTTTGTTTGCGACGACTAGCGTTACAACTAGAAAAATTTTTAATTCGAAATTTTGTTAGAAATAAGGGCTTAGGTAGAGCTTTTTAATTGAAAAGGTTCTTAGGGTAAGGAATTTGTAAAAATAAATTTAAATTTTTAGTTAGGAAAGTGGGCTAAATAGATCTGGGGGTTTTTTCCGAATGGTGTAACTGAGATGGCCATAAAAGGGAGTTTAACATAGTTGTGTTAAAATGGGTTTGGGTTTGTTGACTCTGGGTTTAACTTTTTATCTAAGAACTTTTTAGATGATTTTTTCAATTTAAATTTTAGGGGGGGAGCCATTTTTTTTGGAAAAAATTTTAAAAGGAATTTTTATCTCATTTTCAAAAGGAAAACCAATTAGATGAGGAAAATATAGATCTGGTAGAGGGTCTTAATGTATTTATTTTAAAAAGGTTGGATAAATGAAGCTATTGAGTTCAAAACCCGGAAAGTGGTTTTCTATAGAGAGGTGGAAGGTAATTATTTTTACGAGTAACCCAGGATACTAAAAAAAGGGAGTGATGATTTTTTTTTCAATTTTATATGGAACTTTAAAATTTGGGGGCTGAGAATTAATTCTCAGCACCCCAAATATTTAAATTAATAGAAATTGAAAAAAAAAACTCCTACCATTTTTAGATATCCCAGTTTTCGTAAAAATAATTACCTTACCCCCAGGGTTTTAAAAAAACCACTTCAGGCTTAGGAACTCAATAGCTTCATTTATCCCTAACCTTTTTAAAATCAATTATTAAGACCCTACTACACAGATGCTGTTCTATCTAATTTGGTTTTTCCTTTGATAAGAGACAAAACCTTTTAATTTTTTCCAAAACAATGGTACCCCCTAAATTAATTGAAAAAATCATCTCAAAGTTCTTAGTAAAAAGTTAACCCCAGAGTCGAACAACCCGAACCCCTATTGACACACACTATGTTAAACTCCCATTTATGGCCCCTTTCCCTTACACCATTTGGAAAAAAAAAAAATGATTACTTAAGTCACATCTTTCCTAACTCAAATTTAAATTTATTTTTAAATTCTCTTTCCCTAAGAAATCATTTCAAATATAAAGCTTAACAAAGCCCTTATTTCTAACAAATTTTTCGAATTCAAAGTTTAGTTGTAAAAGAGATTACGCGGCGAGACGACAAGGAACTAACCCTTAGGCTTTTGGCAAAAGGGGTTTTGCACTACTGGTCGACCCTTTCTTCACCTTTGCAACTGCAATCCGCTCACACTACAGATTTAGATCACCCTTTTTCTATGAATGACTTTGTATCCTATCCCAAAGGGACATACCCTAGGACACTAAATTTTTAAAAGCTATCACATCAAGCACTTGTCCCCCCTCTAATAACCAAGTATTTTTACAAACAATACATATACTCAAATATACCCCTGTTTCGATTGCCCCCACTCTCGGGTTTGATCGCCCCACACAAGCTGAAATGTCACCACAAAACTAGTGTTCATTCAGTCCTCTACCAACTCAGACAGCATACACACCAAGGTCCGTTAAGTACAAATTATATTTTTATTTATTAGTTAGTAATTTTAGAAAATATAGGAATATTTTATTGTTTCTTAGAATTAATTTTTTAGATGTTCGCTTTTTAGCATTACAATATATTAAATTTTAACTATTTTTAGCCTGATGATGCCAAGTGCCTTGGCGAAACGTTGCGCATAAACAACCCCAAGTTTGATGAGTGTCTCTGTCACCCTGAAACATCATGATGTATCAAAAAAGAAAATCAACTATAATATATATATATATATATATATATTATATATATTATATATATATATATATATATATATATATATATATATATATATATATATTATATATATATATATATATATATATATATATATATATATATATATATATATATATATATATATATATATATATATATATATATATATATATATATAAATATATATATATGTATATATATATATATATATATATATATATATATATATATATATATATATATATATATATATAATATATATATGTATACGTATATATATATATTATATATATATATATATATATATATATATATATATATATATATATATATATATATATATATATATATATATATATATATATATATTTCTATAATGAAGGTTATATTGCTTGATGGTAAAGACGATTCTTTTCTTGGTTATGTGACATTATCGTGATATTTGCACAAATTTATAATCACGATTCTGAAAATATTGGGACAAGAAGTGTTGAACTATTGTGGTATTTTTCGCTCTGAGGCATAATGGTTAACATCTAAATATATGTAAGGAGCAAGAAATCTTATTCAAAATCACAAAACATAATTAAAGTGTATTGTAGCCAGTTATGAATAAACAAGTCATTTCTTAGTACGTGAGAACAGAACTTCAATTTTGGCGAAAACAAATTAATAGATCTACGTGTCAAGGCAGGGAAGAGTGAATCCTGCAATCTCACGCTCTTGAACTGCGGGGTTTAGGTGGAAGAGGAATCGAGAATGGCCGGAGCCTACCTCATGACATGCATGAGTTTCAACCTTAACACAAGTTTGTATATTTTTTATTTCCTATCATCCATCAAGTCCATCACTCGGTTAACTCCCAATCTGCACGCATATTGGGATCCACCCTATCTCTATACAATAAACTCTGGCTATAACGAACCTCTATATAGCGAAATTCGGATATAAAAGACTTCCATAATTCCCACCAAACATATACAGCTATATAACGAACATATGATATATGCAAGTAAAACTCGAAACTCGAAACTAATAACTCGAAACTCGAAAAAAAAACGAGTTAAGTTCGGTGGCCGGCCGGTTGAAATGAGATTAGGGTTGGTAGGTACCATAGTCAGGGCTCTGTCACGCCGGACTAGAACCCTCCTGGGGAGAGACAAGGAGAGGTATGTCTGGAGTCTCGCTGAGGATGTCGAGGGTCATTTGAACGCTAATGACCTCCGACCCGCCTACCGAGCCCTAAAGAAGCTCCGTTCCAAGTCTCCTTCTCGGGCGAGTGCTATTCGAACAGCAGATGGGTGCCTCGTGTCGGACATGGTTGGGCAGAGTACTTTGGGCAGTTGTTCACGGTGGACCCTCCAACTGAGCAGCTTCACACCATTGGGTTACAGGCAGTGGATCCCGATCCTCCCATTGACGAAACCGCACCCTCTCTTGACGAAGTCAGAGAGGCTGTAGCTAAGTTGAGGGGTGGAAAGGCAGCTGGTGTTTGTAATATCAGTGCGGAGCTCCTCAAAGCTGGGGGTGAGGCCATGATCCGCGGGTTGCATGCTGTCCTGACTGCCGTGTGGCAATCAGGTACCATTCCTCCTGACTGGAAAAGGGGGCTGGTCGTCCCTATCTGGAAAGGGAAAGGGGACCGTCAGGACTGCAACAATTACCGCGGTATTACACTGCTCAGCGTACCAGGCAAAGTGCTTGCCCATCTAATGCTGACACGAATTCGCAGTCATCTGGTGAAGCATCAGAGACCTCAGCAGTCTGGGTTCACGCCTGGTAAGTCAACAACGGACAAGAGGAAGCCAGCAGTCGCCGCGCAAGGAGCTGCTGGTGGGACAACACGCCAACCCCCGTGGCAGCGGGCCATGCATGCCCCCCCACGGTTCCTCTTCCCACCTCCTTCCCCGCAGCGCAGCCCATAAGTGCTGCGCCCACTCCCATTGTCCCTCGACTTTCACCTATGGGCATTGTCCCTCGACTTACACCTATGGGCCGCCATCAGGCGTAAGGGCCCATGTCACCTGTAAACACAGGTGACAATCTACAACAACAACAACAACAAACAACGGACCGTATCCTAGCGCTCGTGTCCTGGTGGAACGCCGACGTGAGTTTCGACAGGGGATGCTTGCAGCCTATGTTGATCTCAAGAAGGCGTTTGACGCAGTGCATCGTGAGTCACTCTGGGATCTTCTGCGACTTCGAGGGATTCCTGCAAGGACTATTGGTTTGATAACTGGTCTGTATTCCGGGACTGAGGGTGCTGTGAAGTGTGGGGCAGGTGTATCCAGCTTTTTTCCTGTGAATACAGGAGTGAGGCAAGGGTGCATCCTTGCCTCATCACTTTTCAACGCTTGTATGGACTGGGTATTGGACAAGGTTGTAGATCAAAGTGATTGTGGAGCATCCGTCGGCAACATCAAGATCACTGATCTTGTTTTTGCCGATGATGCAGTAATCTTTGCTGAGTCGCTGGAGGTCCTGGTGATGGCTCTCGAGGCGCTGCACGAGGAGGCAAACAAAGCCTTTGGGACTTGAGGTCTCCTGGCTCAAGAACAAGGTCCAGGTGTTTGGAGACTTACTAGATGAAGCAGTACAGTCTGTTCATGCGTGTGGCGAGGACATTGAAATCTTGGAAAGTCTTGCATACCTTGGTAGCGCAGTCCATAATGACGGCGTTTCACGTCAAGAAGTCTTACGGCGGATTGGCATAGCCCACGGTGTTATGGACTCGCTCAGCGGGAGTATTTGGCGTTGTCGGTACCTGTGCAGGAGAACAAAGATCCGGATCTTCAAGTCGCTTGTGATCCCTGTCTTACTTTATGGTTGTGAGACATGGACACTAAATAGTGACTTGAAGAGACGAATCAATGCCTTTGGTAATAAGTGTCTTCGCAGAATCATGGGGTATCGCTGGGATGATTACGTGTCAAATCAGCGAGTGCACCGTGAGACTGAATCGAGGCCTATTACCTGCATAGTCCGTCAGCGCCAACTTCGGCTATATGGGCATGTGGCACGCTACCCTGAAACCGATCCTTCCCATCGGGTTGTATCTGTAAGAGACAATCCGGCGTGGAGGAGGCCAAGGGGGCGCCCACAAGGCTCGTGGCTGGGGCAAGTTGATGTTTCTTGTCGAGAGCTGCTTGGTATGGGAAAGGAGCCTGCATGGGAGCTCGCGCGTGGTGACCCCCGGGAGTGGCGTCGAAGGGTGGGCGAGGCGACGCGCCCCCCGGCGTATGCCCCCAATGATTGATTGAGGTACCATAGGTATTATATTTACATGTACAAGTTTATACAGCATAGGTATTTTAACAGTATATAGTTAGTTAGTTAATTTTATTGACCACAACAGCTATATGTAATACAAACATTGCAATAATAAAATAAGTCCAATACAAAACATATAATACATTTCATGTCTAAACAATAAACCATTCGTAAAAAATTTAATGAAACATTGTTATGGCAGCACAAACCAAGTTACAAGACATAAATGAAGAAACAATTTAAAAATACCCACAAACTAAAACATACTGCATGCGAGCGTAAGCCATAAAAACTAAAACTGTAAAACAACCCTAACATAAAATACAAATACTTGCCCAACAATTAATTAAAAAGTAATAAACTAGTCGTAAAATTTCGAGAATAGATAACAGTAAAATAAACAAAAATTACTGAATCTAAAAATTGAATACATATTTCATTTAAGACTAGAGAAAAAACTAAGTACTAAAATAAACTATAGAAACAAATACTACAAATAAAACACTTTACCAAAAACAACCACAAACGAGCATCATGTACTTTTGTTTGAATTTGTCCGCAGGCACGCAGTCTTTTTTCTACGGGCAACCTTCCTCTTCCCCTTCTGTTCCATCTTCCCACTTCCACTGCCAGCGAGTGTGCGGACACACGGAACCGCGTGAACGCCACTCGGCGGTGCTCACTCACATGGGTCTTGGCCTCGTATACAGAATGGACAGATAAACTTGGGGTATATTTCTTTGTATGTTATGCGTTTTGAGGAGGTTGAGTTAATAATGTTTGCCTTCAGCTCCCCAAATCCTTCTTCTATGTCATCGGTTACAGTGTACAACAAGTTATCGCTTCAAAATAGATCATTTATAAATCATTCTTTCGCGCGATGTTGAATGCAATACAGTATCGTCAATCAGTATCAAAAAGTGTAACTATTTTAAGAAGCTATTGTCTTTGCAATTATCTTTGATAAACTTAATTAATTCATCAACATAGAGAAGACATGATAAAGAGAAGACATGATGTATACGACCCTTGACGGACTCCCACAGTGGCTGCAAACACTGCAGTACCAATGACGCTCTCGGTCACACTATACAAAGCACCAATGATCACCCATGAATGAGCACCCAACATGATCATACCACACCCTAGACGTTTCAGAATTCTTATCGGCATGTGTCTCGGAACTAAATCATAAGCTTGGCTAAAGTCAATAAACGTTACAAATAGCTTTTTCTTTTTCTTTCTGGCTAAGTCGGTCAAGAGACGTAGCGTTACAATGTGCTTGGTACAGCCGCGACCCTTTTGAGCCCCTGCCTATTCACGGTGCGGCGTGAACCACTGCTCAAGTATCGAACACAGGACCATATCAGAGAGTTTCGATATACTGTTTATTACACTAACGCCTCTCTAGTTCTTTGCGTCTTTTCGGTCTCCCCTCTTAAAGATAGTAAAAAATTTAGCCCTAGTCCAAAGTGTCGGATACAGTGCGGTGGCAAATATCGAGCTAAAAAGAGTTGCAATCAGCATTATCCACTGAGCAGGCGACAACTTCAAAATTCCGGGTGTGATACCGTCTGGGCCACAAGATTTGTCTGTCTTGATCTTTCTAATATGAGCGCTGACCTCAGCAGGGAAGATTGGATCGTCTAATACAGGAATTGTGATAGTTGTATCCCGGCATTCATCGGCAAGGTCGTCTGTGGCAACATTCATTAAATCCTCATAGAAACATTTAAACTCATCATCAAAAGGCTTCACATCTGTATGGGTATTATCATGTACACATTCCTTCCAGTTGATGGCTTGCCACACTCGTTTGTCGTCCTCGTCCTGCAGCAGCCTGTCCCAGCGAGCGAAACTGCTGCTGCTATTACCTGGACACCCATCGCTCGCGCTGCGGCTATCTCCCGCACACTCGTATAAGGCGTTAGATATGTTGTGGACAAAAATGCAAAAAAAATACATGTACAAGTGCATATGTGAATGTTTTGTTTGAACGACTCGGATATTCTGACCTATGGTCGGTAGTACTCTATATATCGCTATCGGATAAAGCTAACTTTAGGATATAACGATTGACCCTTACCCCCTATTTGTTCGTTATAGCTAGGGTTTACTATATTTGGAAGGCGGTGGCAGAGTAGTTAGCGACTGCAAGTGACGTGCTCGGTCAGCCGAGTTTGATCCCCGAAGGTGTCCGAAATCCACAAAAAATCTTTCAGCAATCGTCGAATGGCCTAAGATCACCCACATGCTGCCCATTAACTCTACCTTCGATTGTGAGTGCATCGGAGAACACAGAGGGACAGCATAGCCCTCTAATCACAGGCGCCACTATAATCCTGCCTGCGCCACCACGGGCGAGGGCCATCCATCACAGCCCTCAAGTGAACCTCTAGGGCGGGTTCTCAACCTGGGGTACGTGAAAGGAATTTTGAGGGTACGTGACAAGTTTACAAAAATACTTCGGTTCTGAATAAATGCAAACTTATATAAAGTTTGGCTTCACAGCTCTAAACAAGCAAGGCAAGGATTTGCCACAATGTGTGACCTGCCATAAAGTTCTTTCAGAAGGATCCATGAAACTTAGCCTCCTCAAGCGATATTTTTCCAGCTGTCATCCTGAACTTTCTGATAAAGACCCGTCCTATTTTGAGAGGAAGGCACTTGCTCTCAAGCGTATCCGACTTGATCATAGCTGTCAGGTACATGAACAAAATGAAACTAGCCTCCGTGCCTCGTTTATGGTTGCCCTGAGAGTTGCACAAGATAAAAAGCCCCACACAATAGCTGAACTTTTGTATTGCCATGCTGCAAAGATATTGTTGGTTGCTTCTTCGGGGAGAATGCAGCGCAGAAGTTGAACACTTTGCCATTGTCAAATGATACTGTGCATCGAAGACTATGCGACTTATCAGAGGATATCAAGCATCAAGTCATTGCGGAAATCAAGGAAGCTCTAGGCATATTTGCAATTCAACTTGATGAATCAATTGACATATCATCTTGTGCCCAGCTGCTTGCCTACACGAGGTATATAAAAGACTCAGACTTTAAAGAAGAGTTTTTATTCTGTCACCCTCTGGAATCTACAACGACGGGAGAAGAAATTTTTGAAGCTGTGTCCAGCTGTTTTGAAAAAGAAGGGCTTTCTTGGGCAAATATGGTGGTATGTACAACCGATGGTGCCCCTGCAATGATAGGCTGTCGGTCTGGATTCCAAGCAAGGGTGAAAACAGCCAACCCCAACGCAAGCAAGATGCATTGTATGATTCACCGCTACGCGTTAGCTGTGAAGACCCTACCTCCAGACCTCAAAACCGTACTTGACGATGTGGTAGCCATGGTCAACTTTATTAAAAACAGTCCGTTGAACACAAGGATGCTGCGTCTTTTGTGTCAGGAACTTCATGCTGAGGAAGAGTCACTCCTTTTTCATACAAAAGTAAGATGGCTATCGCGGGGTAATGTAGGAGTTGCGACATTAAAGGAGGAGCTGAAATCATTCATTGACATGAATGAGAAAGAAAAAAACAAAGAAGTTTGTCAACAAGCTGTCAGATAACAGATGGATCACGAACCTGGCTTATCTCAATGATATATTTTCTCGCGTCAACGCAGTCAACATATCACTTCAAGGTTACTCGGCAACTGTGATTGATTTTGTCGAATCACAGTGATTTTGTTTTCAAATGAAACTCAAACTTTGGCAAGAAAAAGTCCAAGCGGGTAGGTATGACGTTTTTGAGAATATGAGCGACAGCTTGTCAGCTCTGTGTAAAGATGATGCGGATGAGGTCAGTGTTCTCATTCAGAAGCACTTGGTTTCTCTCATTCAAGAGTTGGATAATTATTTTCCTGATATCACAGGCTTAGATTGCCAACTCATTCGAAATCCATTGAAGATGGACCTAGATCACTTCCAGATGAATTACAAGACGAATTCGTTGACTTTGTCAATGACTCAACTGCAAAATATTCTTTCGATAGTTTGTCATTGACAAGATTCTGGTCAACAATGGCGAGTTCTTACCCTGCTTTAGCAAAGAAATGTGTACGGAACTTCCTGATGTTTCCTTCTACATACCGCTGTGAGCAGGGATTCTCAGCACTGTGCTTGATTAAAAACAAGTTACGTTCACGTTTGGCAGTCAAAGACGACATAAGAGTGGCTCTTTCAAAGACTGTGCCGAGGATTGACTTGTTGCTAGCAAAGAAACAGGCCCGGGCCAACCATCTCACTGAATTTGTATATATTTTCATGTAAATCATACACAGTGACTTCTCTATGAGTGAGTAACTAGTAACACTAGCTACAAGTAACTAGTTACTAGTAACACTAGCTACAAGTAACTAGTTATTGGTAGAACTAGCTCGCAGTCATACCGATTTGAAGAATACGTTTACTTTAGTTTTATTTGAGTGTTTTATGCTAATCACACACAGTGACTTCCCTGCATATGAATAAGTAACTAGTTACTAATACATATTTGTGAGGCTTAACAATCAGTACTAGTTCACAGTCAGTGGAACACAATGCCTACTTTAGTTTTATTCATTTTTTCATGCTAGTGACGTTAGTCACGCACACAGTCATTTCCCCATGAGTAACTAGTTATAAGCTGTAAATAGCACCACTAGCTCATATTCATAGTTATCGGAAAAAAGTGTCTGCTTTAGTTCTACTTTATTATTTTTTATGGTATTCACACACACGGTGACTTACCTATCACCGTTACTATATGTTACAAGCTGCAACTATATCTGCAAACAGCATTAGTTCACTGTCACAATGATTGAAAACTGTCTGCTGTGGTTATATTTTAGTAAATATATTGCTCATAGTGACATAGTCACATTGATTGAAAAAGTTTGTCTGCTCGACATTTATAACACAATTTAAACTTTATAAACTAAGTTAATAAAGCATGTATTTCTGTTTACCCTTCTTGATGCTGCATTCTGAGTAAGGGGTACGTGACCAATACTAAAAGACCTCAAGGGGTACATAAGATTAAAAAGGTTGAGAACCCCTGCTCTAGGGCCTACCAACCGAGTCCTGGAAGTCACTGCCTACAGGTTCTATAGGCCTAAATATATAAAAAGAATTTAAAAAGAACGTATAATCCCCATCATCAATAATTGCAAGATACAAAAAGACTCATAACCTAGGAGAGGAGCTGGTAAAGCTAGCAGCAGTGGCAATGGTAAAATCCGTTGGTAGAGCAGATTGGTACAACCAAGAAGGTTGAATCGGTACCACTTTCTAACAATAACAATAACTAGCATTAAACGTATAACTGATCTCATTTCAAAAAATATTTTGGTTCAACTGATTGTAGAAAAAGCAGATACATTTTCTTTGCGGACGAATGAGTCAGTAGATATTGCAGGTGACCCTCAAATGATGTTATTTGTAAGGTACAGACAGAGGAGATGATATTCTGGAATATTTTTCATCTGCAGTGCTCTGTCAAGTACCACCACTGGAGAATAAATCTTTAATATTATAAAAAAAAATTCAAGAAACATGCGAAGACTATACGTCCCACTATACTGGTTGAATTGTTTGGCTGTGTGCACTGATGGAGCTCCATCAAAAGTGGGAAGTCCGTGTCGGTTTTGTTGCTCGCATTAAAGCAGAAAACCCTGATGTCATAATATTTCACTGTTTTATACATTGAGAAAACCTTGCTTACATCTTTTGTAACCAGACCCCCATGCAGTTTTAGATAATGCTTTAAACTTTAAGGCTTTTTAAGGCTTTAAACTCATATATTTTCCATAATATGTGTGACATGGGATCACATCACAAAAACTTGATGTCCCACTCTGATGTCCATTGGCTATCTTGTATAAAAAAATTCGGAAGACTTATTGAACTAAAATCAGATTTTTTTTTGTGTGTGTGTGTGAGCTAAAAAAAACATGCACTGGCAGACTGCTTTAAAGATGCTGCTTGGCTGGCAAAGCTTGGTTATTTGGGCGACATCTTCAGACACCTAAATGAACTGAATTCAGACAGGCAGGGCCAAAATCATACCATGGTGGACATCGGTGAAAAAAGTGTTTCATTCAAGAAAAAATTTACTCCTTGGAAAGAAAAGCTGGTCAAAAGAAAAAATAAAGCCTTGCTAGAACTACGTGATGTGCTGGAAGATTCGTCAGAAATATCCCTTGCTGCCATAAAAGTTATTTTCGAAGATCATCTAAAGAACCTTCAAGAAGAAATGGACAGGCATTTTCCAAAAAAACCGATCTCAAGAAATATAGCTGGATCAGGAATGCTTTCAGTGTGAACGTCATTGAAGTTGGAGAAGATATTTCAGGGTTTCAAGAATAACTTGTAGACCTCCTGGAAAATCAAGTGCAGAAACAGCGCTTTGAAAACCTCCAGTATTCATAATTTTGAAATCAACTCAAGACTAAGGCCATTCTGATTCTGGAGGCTGTAAAAGCTTTTCTCCCTTTTCCAACAACATATCTCTGTGAACAGGGGTTTTCAAGTCTTGTTACGATCTATACTAGAACAAGGAACCGCTTGAATCCCCAGCATGACTTGTGTTGTACTCTAACAATCCTCATAAAGTCCAATTTAGAGGATCTCACGCACAAAATGAAGCAGTTTCATGGTAGCCACTGAGAAAACTTTTTTTTTTAATTCCCTTATCAAAGTTCGTAATCAATACTCCATTTGGTCGCTGGTTAAAAAAAACCCACAAATAATATCTTCCGATATTCTTAATTTATATCATTTGGTTCATACAGAAGCTAATTTTTAAATATCTTATATAATTTAAGTATTTTTTTGATAGAACTGAAACATCTGAACAGATATAGATAAGTGTTATTTTTGAGTGTTGAGTGTTTGATGCCCAGCGACTGTGATCACCATTTGGATTTAACCACACAATTATTTTCTTTTTTTTCTAAAACGTGTTACCGTGTATGAAAAATTATTCTTCTCACTATGTTAGTTCTTAGTTATACTAAAATAAATAGCTGTATGTACCTCTAATTGGAATTTGGTCATATTTGTGTCTTAATCTATTTTCATATATATTGCAATATATCAGCATGCAGTCAAAACTCAAAAGAATAAAGTAGCATCCCACTACGGTTAGCCACCAAAAAAGTAACACCGTGTGTTAGTAATATAGATTTATGAGAAAAAAAACTGTAAAATTATAATTAGTGTAACATTAAAATGATTGGTAATTAACAATACCGTACACGTACACGCATAAGGGTCGTGAGGCAAGTCCAAGATTATGTTTAGGGTCGCAACCAGAAAAGTTTGGGAACCACTGGCTTATGGGAATCCCATAAGCTATTATAAATACGGGCCCAGGGGATTGGTTCGGACACCTGTGTGCAGTGAATACCTGGGAGGGGAGTGAGTGACTTTCGCTGCCTCAGCACCAGCCGCAAGTGACCACACACACACACACACACACACACACCACAACGCGTCACTCAACCCTCTGACCAATTCACAAGTGTTCTACCCATCACACCCCTCCAGGCCTGAGCCGATCATAATTATCTCTTAATTACCACAATTAAGTCAAATTCAGCCTTTTATACATAATTATGGTGTCATAAATCATGCAACCTTCCGTGTTGGATAATTTACAAATCAGGCACATGTAGATAGAAGGGGATTATCCCGATACATTTCATGAACATTTGGCGATCATAATCAAATAATTTGAAAAGCTTAATACACTGTAATGTGTCCTGATGGTTACAGGGAATTTCGTACACAAGTTGTTTCTTACCCAGGTATTGTTAGTTGTTTCGTACACTGATTTTGAGTTGTTTCGTACACACCTGGTGTCGTTTCGTAACCTTAGTAGTCAAGTTTGACTACTAATTAAAAAGCATAGTAGTCTTATGAAAGTTTTTTTGTATCAATGTATTAACCCTATCTGTTACTGACTCTAAGGGGCGATAACTCAGTCGTCCCCTTTCGTTGGGGTCCTTACCAACGAGCGGCCATTTCCATCCCCAACAACAAAATCCGATTTCTTAGTCGTCTTTTGGGTCGCTGTTGGTTTGTATCGATACCATAGATTGGAACCTTTGGGGACGCCGGGTTGGGGAGCCTAGTGCCTCCCCAACAGTGCTTACTAATGCAATTATTTATCAAATACCACTAATTCCTACTTCCATATGGTTATATTTTCTTCTAAAAAAGATGTAAAAAATTATCAGACAACACGTTAGAGGGTTATAATGAAAGAATAAGAACATTTATAAAAGAACTTGGATGCCCGCGGTGAATGCACGTCACCAGCTGTCAAGCAGACAACATATTTTTCACGGCCATCTGCCTTAATAAATTATTTTATCTGTCACCCTATATTCTTCTATAATTCAGTAATATTGTAGGTATATAGGCGTAAGATATACAAAAGTGGTTATATGTGAACTTGTTATTATAAATAAAAGTAATAATTATAAATTATATATAATTTAATATAATACAATTTATATATAAGCAAATACAACAAAATATATTTATGAATTAAAGTAGAATATTATGAATAATCGTTGTTATTATTTATATGTGTGTAAATAGTAATTATTTACTGACTTTGGATGGATTATTTACATTTTCCGCCACTCAGGCCTACCAACAGTACCGAATCTGCCGTCTTTGATTCGTTGGGAATCTTACTATGTTGGGGAGCTCCTGGTTCACGAAAACAGCGACTAAGAAATCGGATCTCTTTGTTAGTAAGGACTGTTACCAGGTTGGTAAGGCTTTTGGTTAGGGAGCTTACCAAAGGAATAAGAAATCGGACCTATGTGTCGAAACTTTCTGAAACAAACTGAGTGAAAAAATCGCATGATTCTGATTTCTGGCGCCAAAATATTAGAACATTTCAAAATGCTTTTATTTTGCCAACAATCCTCCTTATAACGCCATGAATAATGTAAAATCCTTATATTTTCTTTTGCATAAACCTGTGTTGACCATGACAACACTTAATTGTAGCTGGTTTGATAGGGAATAATATAAAATAAGTCTAGCCTGACATCCCTTGACCCGACGTACTGGAGCTGACGGGAGGTTCCCAGACGGCCACCAGATGGCAGGTAAGTTTAAATTTCAAGACTATTATAGTGAGGTCACTACAAGTGTGTTAAGCAGCCGAGCAGCCTGAATCATGGACAAAGGCTTTGTTACTTAATAAGAAGTTTCGTAAGAAATTCGAGCCATGAAATTAAGCGATGAACGAAGCGTTACGTATAGTAATTCCTTGTTTAGCGCGTAATAAATTGTTCCCTCTAACACAAAAAATATCAGTATTATGGGTTTTTGAGCAAAAAATAGGATGAGTATTACTATGGTAATAGTTACACAGTAGTTTTAGAAATATCACGTGACTGCTGAACGCACTGTGACTGGTCGTGACTTGGAATCCTCGCGATTGCTACCCACCAGATTGGCAGTCCCAGCATTTGTTGTCCCTTGACCATGGCTCAGACGACCAGACCGCATCACTGCATCCTTTGTGCCAATGTGTATAAACACAACAACGAAGGTTTGTCATGTACGAAACAACTTTCAACTCTGAGCTGAGTGTACGAAACGACTATGGTTTCGTATACGAAACAACTTTTTTGGTATCCGAATCTACTGGTGTACGAAACAGCTTGTGTACGAACTCACTGCACCCCGTCCTGATGGCCTCACGCCGTGTATCAGGTAGGAATTAAGGTACAGGGGCACACCTGCAGAATAATGTTAGAAAAAGAACTTAAGATATTCTGAAAAAATAAGTGGACAAACTGTTTCAGAGAATAAGCATTCTTTAAATCAATATGTTTTAGTCCTGTGAAATTATTATATAATATAATGGAAATTATTTATATGAGAGGAAATGTTACAAAGGAATTCTCTAAAAATACCAAAAAAAATTACATTCTCCTGCTCATGAAGGGAAAGAATTTTTTTCAAGGCTACTCAGCACTACACTGTTTTCTCCCTCCAATGAGTTTTGTTATTTTCTAATGGGACGCCCAGGGACTGAATAGGAACAAGTACTTCATCAGTGTTTTGCGTAGGAGGAGCCTAACAATCAATCGATCATTGGGAGCATACACCGGGGGACGCGTCGCCTCGCACACCCTTTGACGCCACTCACAGGGGTCACCACGCGCGAGTCCTCATGTATGCTCCTTTCCCATAGCCACGAACCTTTGCGCCCCCTTGGCTTCCTCCACGCAGGATTGTCTCTTACAGATACAACCCGATGGGAAGGATCGGTTTCAGGGTAGCGTGCCACATGCCCATATAGCCGAAGTTGGCGCTGACGGACTATGCAGGTAATAGGCCTCGATTCAGTCACACGGTGCAATCGCTGATTTGACACGTAATCATCCCAGCGATACCCCATGATTCTGCGAAGACACTTATTACCAAAGGCATCGATTCGTCTCTTCAAGTCACTATTTAGTGTCCATGTCTCACAACCATAGAGTATGACAGGGATCACAAGCGACTTGAAGATCCGGATCTTTGTCCTCCTGCACAGGTACCGACAACGCCAAATACTCCTGCTGAGCGAGTCCATAACACCGTGGGCTATGCCAATCCGCCGTAAGACTTCTTGACGTCACCCCGCCGTCATTATGGACTGCGCTAAAAGGTATGTAAAAACTTTCCAAGATCTCAATGTCCTCGCAGTACGCATGAACAGACTGTACTGTTTCATCTAGTAAGCCTCCAAACACCTGGACCTTGGTCTTAAGCCAGAAGACCTCAAGTCCCAAAGGCTTTGCCTTCTCGTGCAGCGCCTCGAGAGCCATCACCAGGACCTCCAGCGACTCAGCAAATATTACTGCATCATCGCCAAAAACAAGATCAGTGATCTTGGTGTTGCCGAGGATGCTCCACAATCACTTTGATCTACAACTTTGCCCAATACCCAGTCCTTACAAGTGTTAAAAAGTGATGGGGCAAGGACGCACTATTACACACGTAGTGTAAGGGGGGTGCTTTGGTGTACTTGTGGTGTTACGTCGCCAGACATTGACACGCGTTTTCTTGGTATTGGTTTATTGAAGAAACGGTTCAACTGCAGAGAAAACAAAATTTACAATGTAAGAACCACGTTAACGAATCAACCATTCTTAATCACAAATACAAATATACCTGAATCAACTCAGTCCCCATAATAATCTCATCACGTTTACACAGATTCCGTAAAGCACTCATCCTTTATGTTAACTAGACCACGAAGGTTCACATCACAAATTCATATTTCACAATCCCAAGGTACACAACCAAATCTACTTACAGTTTTCTGCGCTCTCTAGGTATTCACGAATCCAAACAAGTATCTGCTGGGTACATCCATAACCTAACGCATCCACAAAACACCTGGTGTTGCCTTTGGTACAGCCTCACACCAGGTTACTTGGTTTCGTGGCTACCCACGCTATAGTAGTGTCCCGGTGGTGGTGTGGTGGTGTGGTTTGTGGTAGGGACACTGTTTCACTGGTGTGGTGGTGCTGTGGTGTGTGGTAGGGACACTGTTTCACTGGTGTGGTGGTGGTGTGCTGGAATGGCTTGTGGTAGGGACACTGTTTCACTGGTGTGGTGGTGGTGTGGTGGTGAGGCTTGTGGTAAGGACACTGTTTCACTGGTGTGGTGGTGTGGCTTGTGGTAGGCACACTGTTTCACTGGTGTGGTGGTGGTGTGGCGAGTCATGTCCTGTACCACACTGACACACACACTGATCTGTGGCGGTGTGGTGGTGGTGGTGTGTCACTGTGGTGGTTCCAGTGTCCGAGAGATGAGGCGTGTGGCTGTGGAGAGCGGCAGAAGGAAGAGTCTTGTGTTTACGCCTGGCTTAAGGGTTGCCAGACCCCACGCTGTCAACAAAAAACACGTCACTTTACTCTCTCCACTCCGTCTGCATCGCTTACTCTCCGACACCAATACAAAAGAAAAATCCGACCTATTTTAGGTGTTACATCCCGGCCCGCAATGCACCTATTCCAGTAGGTGCACTTACTCACTAACATGTAACATGTGTAACACCTGTGAAATACAAACCTAAATTACAAGCTGCAGTACACAATACATATAGGTATAAAGTAAACCTAAAGGTAACCCGCACAAATTCCTAGTTAGCTTCCGTCTCACATTTCCTATGCAATGAGCGAGCCCACGAGGCAGCGATCCGCCTACACCTCGTCGGCTAGCCCACTTTACATCTCTTCTCATTATCTAAGGATATCTCAATCAGTCTCCAATCTTGCAATGATCTGTGGTGGCACTCTCCAATACACATATCTTGGTGATGGGCCTCTCGTAAGTACCTGTTGCTGTTCTGATTTCAGCGGATCTGACCAAGCCATCTGCACTCTTGTAGGTCTCTGCCACTAGTCCTAGTGGCCACTGATTCCTGGGTACGTTATCTTGCTTCATCAGCACCAGTACGCTCATTTTGAGATTGGGTCTTGGATTCAGCCACTTTTGGCGCTCTTGTAGAGTGGTGGCTCTGACGGTGTAACTCTGGATTCCGGCAGGCTGGCCATCTGCTGTACTTCTGTCTTGCCCCTCATCCTCCTACAGATGGTGCACTGGTACACTATTTTCTTTACCAACTTTCTTCCCTTGATTACACTGGGGAACAAATTTTTGTTGAGTTAGGTCTGACACTTGTTATTAAGTAATTTTTGGGTGTTGAATCCAAAACTGATCTCAGTTTTTCTCTATCACGTCAAGTTTTTGAACTGTAGGATTTTCGTTTTCTTAAAAAATATGAAAAATACTGTACATAACAGTAACAGTGCTTATTTTATAAAAAGTTGCAAATGTTAACATACAATGAAAAATGAAAGAAATAGGCATGAATAGAATGTTTATTTAACATTATCATGTTTTTAGAAAGGATAAGGCTATAATTGTGTGCAGGTTAAGGTAAAAATTTACGTTTGTAGCTTTGTCTGGAGTGTTCAACTTGAGGACTATCGCGTTTCATGCTCCAACAATAGTCAGCCATCATATGCACATCCCATCTACCCTGGTAACGTTCTTCCATAACCTTCAAATCTTGGTGAAATCGTTCACCTTGCTCGTCGCTAGCAGCACCAAGATTTTCCGGAAAGTTGGCAAGATGGCTATGCAAAAAATGTACTTTAATACTCATGTTGCAACCCAAGCGCTTTGTAGCTCTCCAATAGTTTCTGAACAATTTCTGTGTAATTACTTGCACGTGTATTTCTAAGAAAGTTCTTGACGACGTCTTTGAATGATAGCCAAGCATTCTTTTCAAGGTCTGACATAGTACCGTTGAAATGTTCATCTTTGATGAGCTGTCGAATTTGTGGACCATCAAACACACCGGCCTTGATTTTTTCAATTGACAGTCCAGGAAATGCCAAGATGATGTACTTCAAACAGTCGCCATCAGTTGACAATGCTTTTACAAATTGTTTCATGAGACCTAGTTTTATGTGCAGAGGTGGGAATATTATTTTCTTCCTGTCAACAAGTGGCTCATGTACAATGTTAGGATCTCCAGGTTTAAGATCAGATCTCGGAGGCCAATTCGTCTGAACCCAATGCTTCTCTCGAGCTCTGCTATCTGTATGCATCCCACATACAGAGAAAGCAGGGATACTTTGTTTATCCACGTTGTTGACCAAGAAGGAAGGACACCATTTTAAGGTCAACACAGATGATCCAATTGTGTTTGTCATATTGCAATAACTCAATGACTCTCTTTACATCTCCATATTCTTCACGAAGACAGACCGAATGCCCAATAGGGACTGCGCCAAACAAATTGCCATTGTGTAGAAGGACACACTTCAAGCTCCGCTTTGAGCTATCAATAAACAATCGCCATTCATTTGGATTGTAGATTGAAAGCCCCAATTCCTTCAGTAAACCAGGAATGTTATGGCAAAACACAAAACCGCTGGCACTTCGAAAGTACTGCAGAAATGTACTTTCTCTGGTTCGAAAGTATGATACCTTCACTCCTTGTTCAAGTATGTTTTTCTCGTTCAGTCTTGATGCTAGTATTTCTGAAGCTTTTTTGGATAGGCCCAAATCACGTGCTAAATCATTCAACTCGTGCTGATCAAATCCCCTACGAACTGAATCCTCGTGAATGTCAAAATCTGCATCATTGCTGTCACTGCGTTCTTCAACATCACTCAGATCTTCTAGAGGAGGTAGTTGTTCGAAAACTGGCACTGGAATTTCAGCTGAATGAGGCATTGGTCTTATAGTCTGACGGTTAGATTAGGATATTCTATTTACTTTTATTTTTCTTGTTAAATCCTGATGTTTTCACTAAACAAAAGTAACAGTCTGTGGAATGATCTTTTTGCTCTCGCCAAACCATGGGATACCAAATGCCAACTTTTCACGTGTTCCTTTGGTCCACATCCGTAATCTCTCGACACACTGCTTGCACACTTTGTGAGGGGCCCATAGCTTGTCTTGATCACCGAGTTTCACTTTAAAATATGCGAAATATGCTTGTTTGACAAATACGCTGATGCCTTGCCCTCTGACTTGGAATGGTGAAACTACCACATATATAGCAGAAGGAGTCAGGGTGTTTTAGGCATTTACGACGAGACGTAGCAGGAGCAGACATGATCTGAAACAAAAGAAAATATATACCTATGTAAATAAAACACTAAGCTGGAATAGTTACAAGCTTTGAAACAAAATAAAACAGCAATAAAACGAAATAGAAATTACAATGATATGTTGTTACAAGGTTAAGAGAAAAGCCATAACAAATCCTCCTAATTCCTACTATCCTAGCTTTCTGTTTGCAGATATTGATAGTACTGACCTATTGGGAGCTGCACACACCTCTCACCGCACTGTCTCAATTGTAACTGCACAAACAAGTTGCCACATAGCTCTCGATGAGTTCAAATCGTAATCAGCTGGCAAGTTTTAACTACAGCTCACAAGTGGAATTTTGCTTATCTGGGGGTAAGCTGTGGAGAAAAAAACTTGACGTGCTAGAAAAAAACTGACTACAGATTTGGAATCAGCTTGCCAATTTTAGTCTAAATAAGCTCAAAAATCTAACTCAACAAAAAAAATTCTTTTTCAAATTGTTCCCCAGTGTTATCCATCCAATAGCGTCTCCTGGTATCTGCTAGTACACGTTCCACTCCAGCATGATCTGATCTCTGATAAACATCTACAATGAGCTTAGAGGCTGAGTCTGGCCCTTGGCACACATGATCGTTCAAGGATGACCACCCAAGCCTTGCAGCACAGTCAAATACAATTCTTGTCTTGTCTGGCTTCTTAGGGTTGTGGACTGAATGGTGTGGCAAGTACCACACTTTACCATCAGTTCTGTTAATTTCTTCAGGGGGCACCACTTCAGCATACCTTTTCTCAAGGAGCTTGTGGATCTCTCCCGTGTACCTCTCTTTCAGGTCGTTGTCTTTGTCCAGCCGTCTTTCCAACATCCGTAGTCGTTCTTCTGCCATGGTGCGGTTGTCAGGTAGACAAGGTCTCTCTGCCTTAAAGGGGATATCCAAGGTGTAATGATTGTTCACTAATGTCTTGCTTCTGTCCCAGGTCTTCAGAGCCTTTAAGTCATTCTGAGACATTCCAGGTGTTTCGGAGTTGATTCCTTCTAACTCCCACAACTTGGACAAGTCCATTTCCAGAGTTGAAGTGGTGCGTAGAAAATGAGAGATCTCAGTGCGGGTTCAAAGGGGTCAAGTGGACAATTAATGGCCCATCCCAGTGGTGTGTGAATGGCAAAAGGTTCATCGGGTTGTCCTTTCTTAACTTATTGACAATAAAAGGTCTGCACCCTGCCCTATCAGTAGGTGCACTTGATCCACCTCTAATCAGGTATCTTCAAGTTTTTTAGGTGTGGCCACCTCTGAATCTCAACACGGCTTGATAAACACGATAAGTCTATATTCAGAGTCGGTCTGACAGCCACTTCCGGTATGCAGCAGAGCTCCTGGGTGTCACTTGTGTCTGACACAAGAAGAGTGATGACTGTGGACTCTACAGGTATTCTTGTTTGGGCAATGGTGGTGAGTTCCATCTGACGAGTCACACCTCTTGCTCCCAGCTTCTCACATAACTCTTCTGTGCAGTACGTGGTGTTAGTCCCTGGATCTAACATCGCGTATGTGTCAACAATGGTATTAGTATCCAGGCACCCAACTCTAGCTGGGTACTATGGGTAGAGCCAGCTTTCCACCCTGACTGCTGGCAAAGTTGCTAACTGAGGTGTTCACAGTGGCGTTCTGGGATGTAGGGTTGATTGTAGGTGTCACTATTGCAGGCGTCCGTGGTGTTGCTTCTGGTGTGGTATAATTTCCATCTCTCCTGGCTGGTAGATGAAGATACTTGTTGTGCTTCATCCCACAGCCATCCACGGTACAAATGAAGTTCCTCGAGCAATCTCTCCCCAGGTGTCCTTGTGCAAAACAATTCACACACACACCCTTGGACATCACAAGGTTCCAGCGGTCTTTGATCTTCATGGCCTTGAACTGTGAACACCGTATCACATAGTGTCCTTGTCCACAACATGGACATTTACCAGCTGTCTGCTTCTTGCTCTCTGGTGCTGTTGCTCCGTTCTCTGTAAGAGCTGTACTTACAGTAAAACTTCCGGTATGTCTCTTCTGAAGGTTGGTCCGCTGATTCTTTACTCTGTCCCTCTTCACCAATTTCCCAAAGACAGGGCTGAGGCCTCATCTGAGGCATCACAAATGAACTTCACAATTTCTATAATCTCTGCTCCTCTCCTGTACTTTGAGCGAATATCATAGTTGGCCTTCACCCATCGAGTCTGGAGGTAATAGGGTAACTTCTCCACTATCTTGAGCATGTTGTCTCCACTTCCTAGCTGGCTGAGAGAGTTCATCTCTTTGAGAGACTCCAGGCAACAGTTCAATTCATCAGCATACTCTCGAAGATCAGCTGCTCCCTCTACATCTGGTCTGCTGGTGACCTTCCTGACCCACTCACAAGTGATATTGTAAGGGTCTCCAAATCTTTCCTCTAGAACAGCGTTTCTTAACCTTTTCCAACCTCAGCACCCCCTGTAGTCAGGTCTAGGAAGTCCAGCACCCCCTATTTCTGGCTAACATCTGGTTACAGAGGACTACAGTTGTACACTACTATAGGGATAAAGTAAAGTGAAGTGAAGTACTGCTTGATCATTTGTTTGTTCCATTCTCCAAAAATAAAACTCCAAGGATGCCAATACTATCGACACAAACAATGGAATGATCATCTCCAGCGCTACCAGTTACTTTCTACCAGTACATCTTCAGCGTACCAGTCCAGGGTACGCTACCAACGGATCACACCAGAAGCCAGACAATGATAATATACGAAATTTTGTCTGACAACCCTGGTTCACCTGCAGATCAATAAGCTCCTCCTTCAGGTTGTCAGCATCACTCATGTCTGCCAGGAAGGGCTGCTGAATCCATTCTGGAAATGTATGATCCTTGGGAAAATACTTTGTCATGGTGGTCTCAAGGTGCGAGAGGTGAGCAACAATATTTTCTACAAGCATGGGATTGACTGTCTTGTTTCCCAATATCTCATTCAGGATAGGAAAGCTTCCCACATTCCCTCCCTAGATTCGACGATTCCAGAGTGAAAGCTTCTTTAAGGCTTCTACCGTCTCTGCACAAACAAGATTGTTAGCAAACATGCCATGCATGGCAAGTTGAGTTCATTCAAATGGCTGAGAATGTCTGCCAGATAGGAGAGAGAGAGAGGATGAACATTTCGTCCTCAAAATTTTCAGCGAACTTATTCCAATACTCGGAAGAATATTGAAATATCATCCTTGAGCTCTGCAATACGGGTCAGGATTTTCCAACGTGAGAGCCACCGTACTTCAGTGTGGAAGAGAAGGACTTGATATTTGCAAGGAACTACACCAAAAACACCTCCCTCTCATGGAACGGTGATTACCCTTTTCACTTTCACCAAGCGGCGTGTTTTCGGGGTTTCAAGCGCAGACTCGACTCCCCCGCGTCAAACTTCCACCCCCCCTTCCCGGGGGAAAGGGGGTACTCGACGCAATTTGATGGGGAAACCCCTCCCCCCCACGATTAAGGCAGACAGCCATAGCTCTCCCCCCAACAACCCCTCCACATCAAGCTTGTTCTCATCCTAGAAGGCATACTGAAGACGTGGGTCTTGCATTTGGCCTTCAGCTGCCCCGCAACCTTTCAACGCCCCGCAGTATGAAGATTTATTTCGGTGCGTCGATTTTTTGTTGCAATTATTTCTTTGAGCTGCTTTCCAGGGGGGTTTTTGGGGTGACTTTACCCCGCATCATTGCAGACTTTGATTGGGTGATTGTTTTTTTGGGCGGCTACCCAATATTTTTTAATTTTTTTTAGTAAAAAATTTTTGGGGGTAATCAACCCCTTGATTTTTTCCCCCACTTTTCTTAGTTTTGGTAATTTTTATGATAACCACCTCGGCCCTGACAATATCCATTTCCCATCTCCTCACAAAGTAACTGAAAATTTGGGGTTCTGGGAAAGGACGACCCGGATAAAATTTCAAAAACTTGAAACAGACAGTAAATTCTTTGAGGTAGGCGGAAAAGTCTTGTAGCCAAAAAGGCGATTGAGAAAAGTGCTTCATGATGTATTTGGTTCACTTTTTTACCAAAGCAGTAAACCCAAAAACCTATTCCATTTCATGGGGAACCATCGTGCAGCCCGACCCCCCTTTCCCCCAATGATATGATCCCTTTCAAAAAAACATTTCAAGAGAGGGAAATAATCCGCTGCCTTCGTCGTGTTTGCAACCCTGCAGAAGATCATTAAATTTTCACCATCCTTGAGTACGGGTATACAAAATAGTTTATTCATCCAAATAGAGAGATGCGATGGGACGTCCAAATTCCCGAACAATCTGGGCCAATATGTCACTACTCATATTTTCAACTCTCCTGTGATGACATGTGGAAAAAGGACTTCTTTTTTAAATTTTTTGGCGGGCCCCGTTCCCAAAAATCGTTTACCCTCCGATGGGCATGGCTTTTCCCGGTTTTCCCGGGGCCCAATACGAAACCTTTTCCCCTGATATAAAAATATCAGGACTTAGTAAGGCATTGACAAAGTACCCCACGAGCGATTTAAATAAGGTTAGGGCTCTGGTTAGAGGGAAGGTTCTTTATTTGGGAAAAGGCTTGGTAAGAATAGGCAAAAAGGGTTTCAATTAATGGTTCCAAATCTAATGGGGGCTGGTGACAAGTGGAGTTCCACAAGGGTCTGTTTTTGGGGCCCCTTACTATTTTTGATTTACTCAAAGACTGGATAGTGGGATTAGCAGTGATATCAGCAAGTTTGCTGATGATACTAAGTTAGGTAGGATTATTGGATCACAGTCTGACGTAAACATATTGCAGGGAGACTTAGATAAACTTAACGAGTGGGCAGTCAGATGGCAGATGGAATTTAATATTGATAAATGTAGCGTTATGAATGTTGGTTGAAAAAACCCTGGTAATAGATACACCATAAGCAATGTATCGCTGAAAAGATCAGAAGGTGAAAAAGATCTTGGAGTGAGGGTGAGCCCAGACCTCCGACCTAGGAAACAATGTATTGAGGCCAGAAATAGAGCTAATAGCGTATTAGGATTCATTACCAGAAGTGTTAAAAGTAGAAGTGCGGAAGTTATTCTAAAGCTTTATCTGGCTCTAGTCAGGCCTCACCTAGACTATGCAGTTCAGTTTTCGTCTCCATATTACAGGATGGATATAGTGTTGTTAGAAAAAAGTTCAGAGAAGGATGACCAAAATGATACAAGGGATGCGGAACTTTAGTTATGAGAGGAGATTGAAGTTATTAAAATTACACTCACTCGAGAGACGCAGAGTAAGGGGCGATCTGATAGAAGTTTTTAAGTGGATAAAGGGATTTAATAAAGGAGAGGTAGGAAAAGTTCTTACGGCTTTTAACCAGGGTAGAACAAGAAGTAACGGATTCAAGCTGGAAAAGCGTAGATTTAGAAAGGAAATAGGGAAAAACTGGTTCACAAATAGGGTGGTGAATGAATGGAATAGTCTCAGTAGACAGGTAGTTAGTGCTGAGTCATTGGGGAGCTTTAAAGGGGAGCTGGATAGGTTCATGGATGGGGATGAAAGGTGGATGTAGGTAGTGTTAGGTGACAGGAACTACCACGTGTAGGCCTCGCGGCCTCTTGTAGCTTCCTTATTTTCTTATGTTCTTATGTTCTTATGATGCACTGGTATGCCACCTCATAGGAAACTTGCAGATGGGGTTTCTGCACTGGCTTGAATCCAAGTCGGAATAGTGTGCCTTTCTGGTCATATCCAGCCCTCTAAGCCTGCAGTCGATAGTCTGTTCATGTTCTGCAGCTGGATGCTTCACTTGGTGTTCTCGGAGCCTAGTATACTTCAAATTTGAGTTGCAAATAATGATATGGCAGGTCATACATTGTGCCTGGTCTGGTCCTCCACGATCATTCAGGAGTGCAGTGAAGCCATAGGTGACATATTCGTGACTTCATTTACGCGTCTTTGGCATTGCAGAATCACACAAGCCTATGGACAAAACAAAGAAGCTGTTAGCAAAACAGCACCAATCTAACTTAGACATTTGACCATCAAAATTAATTTGATTAGTGTTTTGACCATAGGTAACGTTCCCCCAAAAAACTACTTCATAAAATTGGAGCAACTACTTTATAAGTGATGTTAACAGAGAAACAAACGAACCGACACAGACGAACACATAGTATTATTCCACCTGCGGGGCTAGAAGTAATGATAATATGTGTACAATTTATAGTAAACCAATTATATTTTTAATAAAAACAGCTGAAAGTTTTAATGTTTAGGGTACGCTCAAACATTATCCAGACCCATTAAATTGGTGCAGATTTGAACAAGCATCATCAAGGCATTCATCTATAAAAAAAATGATGCGACACATAGAAACACATCTCTCGCAGAGACAGAGAGAGAGAGATTATATGATTATGTTTGAAGAATTTCGTCAGTTATATATAACGTCAGTATATGAGTGAGTTAGAGCGAATGAGGAAGAGTATACCTTTCAATGGTCTTACCAGAAATACTGAAACTTGAAGTTATTAAGGCGAAACACAACGATGCGGGGGCTTGAGCTGTAATACTGCTACTATGCAACAACTGCCTGCAGCGGCGCGGTTTCATCGTCTCACGTCAGACATCAGCACTCGAGTGCAAATACATTCAATGAAAGTCAGTATAATGAGCTTATAGTTTATCAAATAAAAATAGTACTCGTCAAAAAGTATCCCTTCGATACTTTTGTATCCATTGCGAGGAAGTCTTAACATTGTATGTACCAAGTACCAACAAGGGGTAGGGCTTTGACGAACCGTTTGTGTAGATGCTTTTGTGTCCTGGAATGTGTTAGGAATGTAGTCCTCGGGGCCTTCTGCAACATTAACAGACCGAAGAAGTTCGGCTCTGTAATGCTTTTCACCAATTTCCATTGTTGTGGCTTCCTCATAGGCAGATGTTGCGCCGTATGCTGTAGCAAAAGTTATGTAGCACCTATTTGTTTGTTCATCGCCATCATAGACAATACGGATACGGCGAACCACACTATATGCCTCGAAAATATCATGTATTGCTCTGTAGTACAAGGCCTGGGACACGTTGGACAACGTAGAAGTGTCCCTAGGGTCAGGCACGTCTCTCAATCCCTGTCTGCGTCCCTTGGAGCGGGGACCGCCAGACCGGGGAGCTGAGGAGGAAGGGGCGACTGCCCGCTTCGTGCCACTTCTGGCCTGGAAAGGCGCCAGGGTGGCAATGAGAGAGGATCCAGTGGGAGATTTCGAGGACAAGTGGACGTCAGGGAGAGAGGCAGGACGGGGTAAATTAATAGGTAATAGGTATACTCATAAGCGAAATTACTTCACTTCCCCACCCCCCACCCACTCACGGAGCCCAACGATGGGAAGCTGTCTGTTGGGGAAGGACCTCACCCAACAGCACCAGGGGTAGTGGGGAAGTATATGCTTCGGTTGCCTGGTGTCTGGTGGCAGGCGCGGGACCGATGCGGTGCCCACCAGGCAACCTCCGCTGGGCCCTAGCCAACGCATGACCAGCCGATTGATCCAGCGGGGCCTCACTGGACCTCCCATCTTACCTCAACCCCCTTACCAAAGGAGCGTGTTGCCTACCGAAGGGAACTACAACCCGCCCTGCGGTGGACTCAACTCACAGATAGAGGGGCGCGGGGAATATACGGGACGCCACGCACGGCGGACACGTGGGGAGCAGAGTGTGAAGTTTAAAAGGAAGAACAAACGTGAGACGGAAGAGAATGGAAGGGTCTCACCGGGCCCAGAATCGCACTAAGAAAGGAGAGAAAGGGGGAGGAAGTAAAATGGCGACATCACCGGCAGGCTCCACCTCCCAGTGACGAAGGGGGAGTGCTTGGTCCACGAGGCCGACGGCCACCGAACCCAACACTGCCAGGCAGGCCGCCAAAGTAGGTGGCGTCGTCGACCACGCTTCAAGTCCCGCCACCACAACAAGGTGACTCCCCACAGCGGGGGGGGGTTCTCTCTCTCTCTCTCCTCTCTCTCTCTCTCTCTCTATATATAAATATATATATATATATATATATATATATATATATAATATATATTATATATATATATATATATATATATATATACAATATAGTATATACATATATGACATGACATATGGAGCAAAACAGTGTTTACAAATGGCATTTGAACAATACTAAGTTGTATTATCTAGTTGCCCATGATTAACTGGTAAAATTTTATATAAAACTAAATTTTATCGAATGTATGTATTTGATGTAAGTAAAGTTTCACTAGGGGGGTGGGTTACATTGGTAACAATTAATGTATGATAATCATATATGTATGTCAATTGTTTGACTGCATTATATGGGGGAATAATAGACGATGATTTTGATATGTTAAACTGATCAGTATGTTGTATATTAGTGAAGTTATTGTCATTTATGTTGAAAGTTGTCGGCGAAACCAAAGTAATTTTACCGCCTTTTTTTAGGTTTTTGCCGTTCCATGACTAAGCTTGTACCAATTACTGCATTAATTGTTCTTATTACAATAGGCCATGTTATTCTTGTCACGTGGGTACCAAAATTAAATTTGTAACTACATTATTTGTGATTTTATGGATATTTTGGTAATTTTGAGAAAGTCAAATATTTCGCGATCGACGATGGCCGCCATACGAACCCCATGGGACATTAGTTGACAGTGTTAACATTGATTTTTGTTTTCTAGAGATATTTGTGCATCTAAAAAAGTAGGTCTCATTAAATTGTCCAGGGGGTGCACGTGGGAGTCCACTGGACTACTAGACTATATTGATATACTCAGTCATGGCTTCTGCGTCTCTTTCTGTTGTAGAGGAAAATATGATCTATGATTTTTGCGGGCGGAAATACTTCTGTCACTTGAGTGATACTGAGAAACAAATGGCTGGAATCTTTAGCAGCCAAGTCAGTATTAAAGTTTGGCCTGCTCCATGTATGGCCAGCAAAAGAAATTGTCAGAAGAGCTTCTTGCTCTCCCTACTAACTATGTAGTGTTTGGGAAAAGGCGTCGATCCCATGACAAGTATCAAATTTGATGGCGATGCAGCATCCTTGAGATGTACACCCAGGCAACTTATAGATGAGTGCTCAACAGATGGAAGCCACCATCCTGAGGGATTTCATGCATCCCAAGTGTTTCAAAGAGAGGACGACGAGATGGAGTGTCTCGATACTTATTCTCTCAAGGGTAAAGTCGTTGAAAAAATTCAGCCCTTGGCTGGCATTGCGGTTTTCGAGTACCCAAGGGTACCAGAAACTGTGCCCCTGTGAAACAAATAATTCCTGGGCCTTTAAAAAGCCTTCACAATTTTAGCAACATTTTCTTTCACCGGATTTGCATGACACTTTGTTCATAGTGCCTTTTGCTGATGGTGATCACGAATTCGGTCTTCGTTTTCCGATATTAGGTTCTAAAATAATTTGTTGAGCCTTTGTAAGCTTATTTACCCCAGTAAATATATTTTTGTACGCCCTTTCAAAACGAAACTGCTTCTGTGAGAAAATTATATAGAACACTAGCCGCAAAGCCGCCCTCCGGGAGGACTTTTTGGCTAGCTCCTGCGGAGGGCTATTGGTGGGCCTTCGGCCCACCAAACACAGACTCTCCAGATAGCCCCTTCTAGCTTTCCTGAAATCATGGATGTAGAAATGTATGTATTAACGCCAACCTATCCACATCACCCCCAACCCATTCACTCACCCATTACCCATCACCCCCCACAAATTCACTCACCCATTACCCCACCCCCCCACCCATTCACTCACCCATTATCCATCACCACACACCCATTCACTCACCCATTACCCCCCATCTATTCCCTCACCCATCACCCATCACCCCCCACCCATTCACTCACCCATCACCCCACACCCATTACCCATCACCCCACCCATTACCCATCACCCTACATCAAGGTTTCCTCAATTCTCGCAACCCACTTTTTTTCACAATTCTCGCTAATAGGCTGCTAAAAAAAAAAAAAAAAAAAAGTGATCGGATCATCTCATAAATGGGCTTAATACCTTCCCCTGGTCAAACCGGTTCCAAAACTGTGCCATATGAGGGGATTCCGCCACAGGGGGCGGCACCTGGAGCGGACACACACACACACACACACACACACTTTCGCTTATATTATTATAGATGTATTATTTATTGATCTTCGGAAAATGTACAATTGGTATTGAGATAATTTTTACGTCTGTATGATATTACAACTCGACCAATTTTTAGGCTGCTAATAATGGTCAAAATACTACCTTTATTGCGTTTCCCTATTTGTTACTATGTAATTATTAACCCTAGACCAAATATGCCTTGAATACTTTTTGTTAAGCTTAAAGAGATCTACCCTAAGCAACTATCCGTTTCTTTTTTGCTTATACCGATCTTGAGATATGTTTTTTTTATTTTGCGCAACTTTGTGATTTTCACTTTCCAGCAGCTTATTGACGCACCATACATCTATCTTTTATCCGGCAAACATTTATTTTATGTCTTGATGGAGAACATTTATGCAGGAATCGTATGCTACTATTAAAAATGTAAATTTATTATCAACAAGAGTTTGACGCATGCATGACTCCGTCACCTTGATTCCTGGAATATTTTTTTCGGGAAATATGCCGTAAAAACACACTTAATGCGTTCATTTCTCAATGGCATTTTAATCTGTTTACACCACAGGGAAGCCTGTTGAAATCGGGAATTTTTCTATCTATAACTTTTTCTGAAAAAAATCCGGTTTTAAAGATAATAGGGAAACATTGCTTTTTCCCATTTTCCGCAGCCTCGTACTGATACATTCCACGGCTTAACGGTTTTTTAGGGAACAAAGGCGCTTCAGTCTCTCAGATTCCGTGTCAGAGACTAGACCTAGGCGTGCGAGCTCTCTCTGGTAAGGCTCCCTCCCCACCCTGGATATATCATACGATTTCTTGCTCTATAAATATTCATCGTAGGGAACACTTGATTTAACACAAATTATTAACAACGACACGATATACAATTGTTATTAACCTCCTTTTTACGTATGTATATTAATAAATTTCTATTTATGACTGTTTTTCACAATAGATGGCCACATTTTCTCGAGTTTCAGATACATATCATATGATTGCCAAGACACATTTCATAAAGTACATATATTTGCTCTAGAATGTTTCCTTTGTTACAGATTGGTATACGCGCTAGGGTATTTGACTGCCAGCACCAAAGCCCATATACACAGGTCTGCCATGGGGCGGAGCCGAGTTGATTCCGTGACGTCAGCGCGAGTCGCCCCTCCCACTGTCTTCCCTACTCAGGCTCTTCAGCCCTGTTCCGCTCCCCTATTCTTCCAGCTCTGTGAAGACATGGCTGTAACTCCATAATTAACCATAGGATATTCTCGAAAATACCCTCATTGTGATTCACACTCAAAGTTAACCTACATTAGTATATGTTTACATGTTACCTCTTACGTAACCGTAACCTAACTTGATGTGTTCAAGAGTAAACTCGACATACTGTTCCAGAATACGGGAATATGCATCCAGCTCTTTGTCCTCTTGCTTTCATATATTTCTCATATATTTACATCCGAAGACAGCACAGTGTGAAGGCATGGCCGCATGGTTAAGGAGCGACCATCTGTTACATAGGATGCACGTCACGTGGGAAAAGAACTTTGCTTGTCTCGCTACAGCGGCAAAAGCGTCACAAGCAAAGGGTCTCGTCCCCAGCTTGTGTGCTAGCTAGAACTCTCTCTCTTTCTCTCTCTCCTCTCTCACAACAAGTTATGTTGTGGTAGCGAGCAGACGTGTCTTGTGGCGCTCCTCCGCTGGATAGTTCTCTTATCAGTTTACACTCCAAAAGTGATCAAACCAAAGGAATATTCATCAAGATGGATATATCAGTGCTGAAAACCCTTTTGGAATCCCAAGACCGAGCGTACAGAGGTGCAATGGAAACATTCATGAAACAAGTCGATGAAAATGTGAAGTCCCTCCAATCAACGATTAACGATCTAAGGAGCAGTTTGGAGTATACCCAGAAAGATGTTGAAGACTAGAAGCAAGAAGTCAAGAAATACAAACAGGAGAAACAGGTCGACCATGAAGTAATCAAGACACTGAAGGAAGACCTGCACGCAAAGGAGGAAATGATAAAGGAGTTAGAAGAAAGGGCTAACTACCAGGAAGATTACAACCGACGCAATAACCTGCAAATTATCGGGATCGAAGAAAATCCGGAAGGTGAAACATGGGAGCAATCAGCTGTTCAAGTCACCAAACTACTAGAGGAGAAGCTTCGCCTACCAAACATACAACTAGAACGAGCGTACCGAGTGGGGCGACGTGACGACCATCGTAACCGTCCCATCACCGTTCGTTTTTCAAGGTACGGAGACCGCGAGGCCGTGATGAGGAACGTTACGAAGCTCCGAGGCACCAGGATATTCATAAACGAAGATTTGTGCCCGGCTTCACAAAACATCAGAAAAGCTCAACTACCTCAACTCAAACAAGCTCGAAGCGAGGGCAAGGTGGCGTTCTTCAGACACACACGACTCATCATTAATGTTGCCCTCACACCATAGCGATCACCAGTTGCGTATGGTTGCGAATAAAAAATAGTGGTCATAAGTTCCGAACGCAACTCTCACGCAACTAATAGGTTTTATAGGTTTGAAGTACGCAACAAGCACGCAGGTGATCGCAGACACACGCAGAGTAAGTTCGGAAATTTTGAATATGTTCAATAATTCTCTGCGAATGCCTGCGATCAATTTATACGCAACAGGGACGCTACGCACGCAACACGATCGCAACTCATAAGTTATGAACGCAGGTGATCGCAGGTCCAAATTTGAGGTATCTGGCCAGGTTTTGGTACCGTACATGTTGCGAACGTGTTGCGATCGTGTTGCGTGTGTAGCGCACCCCCAACCTATTGTGCTTATTCCCAGCGTATCTCCAACCTATGCCCTGCGTATCCAACCTATTAGTTGCGTGTTAGTTGCGTACTACATGCGTGTTGAGAAATGGTATAAATAGTGGGTCTTTTCTAGATCCGTGTCAGTTGTTTTATAGGTTTTTATCACGTGACCGATATTCGCAACTAGCACGCAGGTCAAACGCAACTTGCAAGTTTTGAACGCAACTCAAACGTAACTCGTAAGTTCAGCACGCAAATCACACGCAACTCGTACGCCGATGATCGCAGATATTGGGAGATCACAACTTCAGTTCGCAACCCATAGGTCGAATAGGTTACAAATTGACAAAATTGTTGATTTCGGTTGCGTTTGGTGCGTATACAAATATATTTTTACACGCAACTCATAGGTTTCAGCATACGCTATGGTGTGAGGGCACCATAAGGAGAGGACAAGTGATACTGGTGGTACGACTGGATTTACTCCCAGGCACGAAGCTTCGACCCCAAGTGGAACTCGTGCTGGATCTATGGAACGAGAGCTCGGCAGTGTTGGGGCTGGTGTGAGTGCAGGAGACGGCCCTAGTGCTTCTGCTAGAACACCAGCTGCTGTGCGTGTAGACGTCTCTACCGCCGGGGCATGGGCTAGCAGTGACAGCGCTAGGAAGCAGACTCAGTCAGCTGTCGATGGCAAACCTAGAGGCACCTTACCAGCCGTGAACCAAGACAGAAGACCAAGCAGTGATACCAGCCAGCGGGTGACCAGAAATTTAACGCGTGGAGGAAGCAGAGGCTAGTATGTGCGTACCAGTATACATACTAGTCCCAGTGAACATCAAGTGAATTTATCATGACTGATAACTTATCTTTTTTACCATTTCACTCTTTGACCGATACCGACTTTATCAGCACATTGACTGAATATAATACACATAATATTCCTTTTACTGTGTTAGATAAATAAATTTATAACCCCTCTAATCCAAGCAGTAATCACTTAGTGGATGATTCTCTCTCAAACAATATTTTCCGGGAACCCGTATGTCACTATGTTTTCAGTGATGACCAATATATGAAACGATCAATTTCTCACCCAAGCTTGAATATTTTGTCTTTTAATATCTGTAGTATACCGCTTCACCTTGAAACACTTTTTGACCAGTGCATAACTCCAATTGGTATCAAATTCCAGGTTATCGGTCTTTGTGAAACCCGTCTAAAGGATGACATTTGTACACTGTATAATATAAATGGTTATACCGCACACTTTAAAAATAAGAGCACATATGGGGGTGGTCTTGCGATATACTTACAAAATCCTTATGAGGGTATGCTAATACAAGACATCACTTTGCATCTTCCACACATTGAGTCCTTGTTTCTAAAAGTTTCAAAGCCACATAAGTTTATAATTGGTTCTATATACAGACCACCCAACGCAAACATGTATGAATTCCTTTTAACATTAGAACATTTTAGGGTTTGTGTCTAGGGTAAAACTTTATTGTTACATAATTGGTGACTTCAATATTAATCTTCTAGCAAATAGTGTTCATGTTCAGAACTTCTCAAACATGTTTTATTCTCATGTTTTTTCCAGTCATAAATAAACCTACCAGAGTATCGAAAACATCAGCCACAATAATTGATCATATATGGACAAACGACATGCTTAATTATAATTCCAGTGGTATACTGTACACTTCTGTCAGTGACCACTTTCCAGTTTTCAGTTCATTTTCTGTGCCAATTGTTAATTCTCCCTGTGCAAAATTTTTATTTTCTAAAAGGATTTTCACTAATGAAGATATCAATAATTTCAAATTAGAGTTGAGCGAATATGATTGGGAAACAGCAGTAATTATTACAGGGGTAAATGAATGTTTCGATATTTACATGAAACAATTTCTACTTATTTACAATAAACACTCCTGTAAAAGAATAACAAAGTCAAAGAGAAACATCGACAAACCCTTTATAACTCAAGGTATAAGAAAATCATCGTCATCAAAATCATCGTCTATTACTCCCCCATCTAATGCAGTCAAACAATTGACATACATATATGACTATCATACATTAGTTGTTACCAATGTTACCACCCCCCTAGTGAAACTTTATGTTGTCAAATACAAACATTCGAGAAAAGTCAGAAAACAATGTTTCCTTTCTATTAAACTTTAACAAGTGATGTAGGGCAGCTAGGTACGCTGTCAGTAGAAGTGAGTAATTGACATTAGGTATAATTACAAATAACAGAGTCAAATCCTGACCCCAAGTTGAAGGCTGCGTTATGGGCAGCAGCCACTGATCTATATAACATGGATCGCGGATCTGGGCTAGCTGTGGCCGAGATACTGAAGTCAGCCACCAGCCGCCATCTTGCCAATACCAAAACAAATACATGGGCCGGCCCAGGCAGTGGCTGGGTGTTGGCTGCTGGCATGTGATAGCCTATATTACCACCTACTACTACTATTAACACCTACTACTACTACTACTATTACCACCTACTACTACTATTACCACCTACAACTACTATTAACACCTACTACTACTACTAAACTTCCAACCTAGTGCATCGTCGAACCTTCCAAGTCATTTATTTACGGTGATACACAGACAACAGGTGTGTTGCGAGGCCGTACAGGTGTGTAGTGACAGGTGTGTTGCGAGGCCGTACAGGTGTGTAGTGACAGGTGTCTTGGGAGGCCGTACAGGTGTGTTGCGAGGCCGTACAGGTGTGTAGTGACAGGTGTGGTGTATGTGGTAAAGCGAGAGAGGCTAAGAGTGCGGTGTTAGCCCCCGAGTGTATGTGTGTCTGACCTAAAGAGCGAACGCGCAGTTCTCGTCCACTATAATGGCGTCAGCCCTGTACCGCCGCGGTCACGGGTACGGCGCGGGCCACAGTGGTCCATAAAAGCTACGCTCGGGGATTACAGGAAGTTTAAATGAATCAAAAACCTTTGGCCTAATCAAAAAACCTTTCTTAATTAGGTATATTGAATTGAAAGTAGTTAGTTTCGTACACTGATTTTGAGCATTTTCGTACATACCTGGTGTCGTTTCGTAACTAGTAGTCAAGTTCATCTCTGAGCTGAGTGTACGAAACGACTATGGTTTCATATAGACTACGAAACAACTTTTGGTAATAATGGACGAGAGTTTCGCGATCGTTTTCAGAGACACCAACTATTTTTTCTTGGCCTACAATAGGTGCTTGTTGCAATGGAGATAGTTTTATTTTGCGCAGCCCCCCCAAAAAAAAATAATAATAATAATGAAACCTAACCTAATCTTATAGGTTTTAATGAAACCTAACCTAACCTTATAGGTTTTAATGAAACCTAACCTAACCTTATAGGTTTTAATGAAACCTAACCTAGCTAACCTTAAAGGTTTTAATGAAACCTAACCTAACCTTATAGGTTTTAATGAAACCTAACCTTAAAGGTTTTAATGAAACCTAACCTAACCTTATAGGTTGTAATGAAACCTAACCTAACTTTAACCACAAAGTATACTTTTTTTTTCTTTTTTTTCTCGCAAAATAAAGCTATCTCCATTAGAACAAGCACCGCTTATTAGGAAGCGCTATGATCGTTTGTATCATAACCGCACTCAGGTCAGTATGCATTTTGCTCATCAAAACACAGATCACCGTGTAATAGGTTCGTTGAGCAGCTCGGTGAAATCTGCTCAGTGAGCAGAAAAGTGCCCGTGTAATACCGGCTTTAGTGTCACCTCTCCTAGTGTCATCTCTGCTTCCGTTCCCCACTAATTGTTAACAAGTATAAAAAATATTCTTATCTATATCTACCTATATAAAAAAAGTATACCATATCCACCTATATTTTTTTTTAACTAGTAGGTGGATGACTGGAGTGGGTAGATGGATTAAGAGTGGATGGGCTGGGTGGGGAGTGGGTGTTGGTGTCTGGGTGGGTGGGTGTGTCGTGGGTGGTGGGAGTGTGTGTGGTGGGTGCGTGTGTGTGTGGTGGTACTCACAGGTGGAAAGATTTGCCACTTCCAGGTCCTGGTCTGTTTGTACAGGACATAGCAGCACAGCTTGGCATGACGAGGCGATAAGCACAACCAGACAGCAACGCGAGCCGCAGAAACAAGGCTTTGTTTTGGTATTGGCAAGATGGCGGACAGTTGGAACCAGTGCTGAGCCAGGCTTCCGCGATCCATGTTATATAGATCAGTGGCAGCAGCCCTATGGGCCTGATCAGTGTCTACGTTACGGTTCTCCTCTCGCTCCTGTGCCCGGATGTGACTTCGATATTCCGTGGTGAAGGACATTCTGCATTCAGAATGGAACTGTGCTTCAACGGCAAATAAGTCCTTTCCTTTCACCTGTCGGTATAGACGAGTCTTTCCCAGTTCAAGGGTCTGGGACTCGATGCTTTTCCAAGCAGGCTCTTTGTGTTTCTATGATAGGAATTTGATGGGTCTCTCGGTTTTTCCAGATACCTCTATTTCAAACTTCTCGCAGAACATAAATTCTGGTGGGAATAGTTGGGAACTCTCAGCAGATGACAGTTTGCGCGGAGAGTGATGCTTCGTGGACATAGATGCTACGGTCGACTCATTCAAGCGATGTAAGTTTGCTGTGAAGCGCTGGTAACATGGTCTGTGGTTCCAATCTATAATAATGTGTATAATATAATATAATAACATAATAATGTGGCCTATCATTCCAAGTCAACGCCTTCGAGAGTCTCTGGTATCTGAGCGCGCACTGCTTCCATACGGCGAGGTGAATTGAGAGGTTCAGCCATTCGATTTTCACTGATTTCATGTAGATTTGCTAATTTTTCATCTGGGTTTCCTCTCACATTTCTGAAAGTTATCAAGAGACCATAGTCTCGGATGTCTATTGCGTGTACGATACATGATAGGCATTTAGGGTTTTCAGATCTAGCTGATATTTTGTCGCTTTTTCGTTTCCTCGTGCTAGCTATCTATGCTTTAGTTCAGTATATTCCACCACCAGAAAGAACTACGGATGTACCACACAGAATGTTAGGTCACTGACATACCATCTACACTATCACTATCACCGATGCATCTAAGGAGAAGGAAAGTAGTGTTAATTGACATCGTATACAGGTTAGCGATACACATCTATAATAATATAAGCGAAAGTGTGTGTGTGTGTGTGTGTCTGTCTGTCTGTCCGCGATAGGTGCCGCCCTCTGTGGCGGAATCCCATCATATGTCACAGTTTTGGAATCAGGTTGACCAGGGGAAGGTTTTAAGCCCACTTATAAGATGATCAGATCACTTTTTTCTTCTTTTTTTTTAGCAGCCTATTAGCGAGAACTGTGAAGAAAAAAAAGTGGGTTGCGAGAATTGAGGAAACCTTGATGTAGGGTGATGGGTAATAGGTGAGTGAATGGGTGAGGGAATAGGTGAGGGGTGATGGGTGAGTGAATGGGTGTGTGGTGATGGGTAATGGGTAGGGGGTGATGGGTAATGGGTGGGGGCATAGACCACTATATACCTGGACTGCGCACGGAATATCGGCCTGTCGCGCAAGGGCCCGAAGTCGGAGGGCCGCTCGGATTCATATATATATATACGGATCATATAGACTGGTTTATCAGTATAGATGATATACTGTAATCTTCGTAAATGTTTGTTCTATAATATTATCAAATAAAAAACAGTAAAACACGCTAAAGAAATGCCATTACGAGACTATGAAGAAATATGCATGAACTTAATATTCACTTCAACTCTTCGCCATTTAAAACTTTGCGAGTCAACTTTTATCATGAAGGGTATCAATAGAAGCGCAATTTTATTAGCTTTCCATTGCTATATTTCGTTATCTGATAACGCTAATTTATGCACTAAATAAATAAAATCATCAATCGGGTAATTTTCCCGATTGATGAGGTTATTTATTTAGGTAACGCTAATTTATACATGGTACTAATTCATTTATCAGAAAACGAAATATATAAGTAAATAAATAACATCAATCGAGAAAATTACCCGATTGATGATTTTATTATTTTATTTAACGCTAATTTATGCATGGTTCTAATTAATTTATCAGATAACGAAATACATCAATGGAAAGCTAACAAAATTGCGCTTCTATTGATACCCTTCAGGATAAAAGTTGACTCGCAAAGTTTTAAATGGCGAAGAGTTAAGTGAATATTAAGTTCATGCATATTTCTTCATAGTCTCTTAATGGCATTTCTTTAGTGTGTTTTACTGGGGTTTTTTTTTAATATTATAGAACAAACATTTATGAAGATTACAGTATACCATATATACTGATAAACCAGTCTATATGATAGTCCATAGACCACTATATCTCTTTGTCGGGCGCCCCGCGGGCCCCTATGCAGCCTCGCAATTCAAAACATTGTCGCGTGAACAGTCCAGGTATACAGTGGTCTATGGTGGGGGGAATTACAGGAAAGTTAGAAGGGGCTATCTGGAGAGTCTGTTTGGTGGGCCGAGGTGGTGGGTAATGGGTCTATCTGGAGAGTTTTCTGAACTAGAGTATCTGGAGAGCCGAAGGCCCACCAATAGCCCACCGCAGGAGCTAGTCAAAAAGTCCGCCCGGAGGGCGGCTTTGCTTTCAGGAAAGTTAGAAGGGGCTATGAAGTGTGGGGAGTGGTGGGTGGGTCTATACTACAGTCTTTTTGATTTCGAGAAATAGGCAGGAGCTAGCCAGAGAGCCTGGATGTGCGGTTGCTGCTAGTGGTGGTGTAATGGATCAACTGAATACTATGTTCTCAAGCACCCGCCAACGGAACCCGCAAAACGTGTTTCGAGTAATTAAGAGTTGAAGCTGGACAACGATTATTTTTTTGGTATGGTTATGAATACCCAACTACTATACATCCCTAGTAAGGTCTATTCAAGGGCTTTTGAAATACTTCATTGTCATGGGCATGTGTTTGTGTTTGGGTGTGTTTGTGTCGGTGTGTTTGTGACCCCAACCAAACAAACATCCCAATATTTTTCCGTCGGAATTTTTTTATTTATTTTTACTAAAACGAAAATGACAGAAAGTAATCTGTGAAATATTCAAGCTTCTACGAGCAAAACATTAAAAAACATTAAAATTGATTGGTTAGAACATACAAACATTTAATTATGAACACTCTCCAAGCCTCTGAAGCCCTTGCGCTTAAGTGAATGGTTGGGGGTGGGGGGTGGCGGGCTAATAATCGAGGAAGTCGTCCTGGTCTGACAGGTCCTCCTCGTCTGACACTTGGGCGGCACCCGCATGCTCCTGGGTCCTGAAGAGGTCGGTGTAGAACGGTAGGTATTCACCAGTCACGAACTTAGAGAGGACTTTCAGGTCTTTTAGTTTCTGTTCTTTGAGGTTAACCATTTGGGTTACTTACTGGGGCAACGGATGGCACTCAGGTTAAAGGGGTCAGGATTGTAATTTTTTTTTTTTCACGACCTTTCTGAAGTTTTATCATGACTGGTTCATACAGGCCATACCCAGCCTTAACACTGAAGCCCATTTTGTATTGGTTATTAACGGTGAAGATCCTGCCGTTCTTGAAACCCTTTCCTACCAGTCTGGCCTTCGTCATGTGCTGCTGCAGGACGTCAAAGTTCAGGAAAGGGTTGGCATCTGTCCCCATCTCGACGACTGTGAACGGGTGTTTTTCACGGCACTCCCTCATGAACTTCATGTAATGATCTGGAGTGAAGACGTTCTGGCCCTTCACCGACCTTTCCAGGTTCCCGAAGCCCCTGTCGCATGGCATGTAAGAGTGCCCCGACACGAGAAAATAGTGCTTGATTAGGTCAAAACGGTCACCATGAATCAGCCGCAGGTACGACAGCACTATGTTGGTGTTCTTATTTTGTCCCCCACAATTGTCACTAAAAATTATTACTTTTCGTATCCCATCCCCCATGAAGTTGTTGAAATAGTGCAGGAGGCAGGTGGCTATTTCTGAGGACCCACGATGACCAGTACTTTCAAAGTTCCACACGTAAAAGTATGCATCACCAGTGCCTCTGGTGTCTTCAGGTTATGAACACCAAAGTTATACGTCCACAACTTCCTTTCGTAGTACTGGACACAAGTACTAAGTCTAGGTGTAGTGAGTTGTTGTAGATCCATAGAGATAGCAGCGAGGGTGTCATCATTATCTTTTTCATACACTCTACGAATCCTGTGTGCCACATGGGCACTGGCTAAGTGGCACTTCTTCAATTTAAGTTCACGAATGTCATCATCGTCAGTGTCGGCATTAAGGTTCTTAATTTGCATGTCCAGCTCATCACACAAGTTACAGATGTCAGCCTTAGGAGGTTCTATTCCGATATTAAACTTTGTATTAAAAATTTCATTGTATTTGGAAAAGGACACCTTCAAATTGCTCTTCTCATTCACCTCTAGGTGTGCCACATAAGTCTTTGTAGTGTCTTGCGGCTAGAACCGGTTGGCAGGTACTTTCTGTCGTTACTCTTTGCTCTAGAATAGTGGGAGCTGCACACAGGCAGCCCCTTAATGTGGGTTATGACAGCTTCTTCTGCCTCCTCTATTGTTTTATTGTGAGGCTCGTGTCTGCCTCTTTGGTCATCTGCAGCAGTTCCAGCTAATGTTCTTCTGGACAATGCAGCCCTCACCCGTTTGGTACTGATAGCGTGAATGTGGATGAAGGCTATCTTGCACACTAATATTCCTGTCATGCACCACGACCTTGTAAAACCGAGTAACAGACCGCCGACTCTGCCTCCCCTTCACCTCTCCTTTTTACACTTTCGACAGTAATACAGTCTATTAGGTACCATATTTGGGCCGTGTGATCCCCCAAGGCGTAGTAATGTGCAAAAATTTCACGGCATTTATCTAAGCCAACGACACGATAGCAATTTTTAGGGCAAGCACATGGTGGACCGAGCACTTTCCCCGCCACTTTTTCGTTTGTTGCAATACTGACATACTCTTACACGATGTTACCCGTTTTGTCCTTAGCAACATTCTTTTTCCACTTGTCAGGCTGGGGTCAAGTCTCTTGTCTCTTTCTCTTTCTTAGTCAGTCCTTGACTGTTCTCCTCCCACGATCTGAGAACATCCCAGTTCCATATCACAGTACAAAGTTCAAGAGAGTTCTGCAGTGCAACCTTGCACGTGATCAACTTGAGGGTACTGACTTGTGGGAGGAAGTGAGCTGCTGAATGCGTGATTGGCTGGCGCGAGGAGTGTCCCACCCAGACGCGCTGATATGGCTTATAAAGTGCCGAGTGATGAGCCCTTTCTGGTTTTGCTACACAAAGCTAGTCCATTTTTTTTGCCTAGAACTTGCGAGCTCGTAAAACCACACAATTTCTGAGCCCTTACGGAAACCCACCTTAGATGGGTCGAACTATCGCTTAATCACTTTTACGCCACCTGGCTGCCTGGGACTCTTTAGACAATGCTGAGACGGTGACACCAAATCAGTGCGAGAGGGTTAGGGCCCGTACTTGGCAAGCGGGTGCCTCATTTATACTACTATATAAAGTTTTTAGGTAGGTTTGCTATGAATGCTAATTACGGCTATAGTTTATTGTTAACTGGTGGGCGAGACATTCCATTCTTAAAACCGATAATTCTCACCTCACTCTTGCTCACGACCTATAATCAACAAACAATATAAGCATATTGGACTGACCTACTTTGATCTTACTCTGTTTGGTTTGATTAAACAAAATATTTATCCGATTTCAAAGTAAGATAAAAATGAACGAGGACTGCACTGCGCGGTCATTCTTAGACACGGACTAGTTTTTCTCTTCTTTCTTTTGCCTAAAACATTAGTGCTTTTTTTTTTTTCACTATTCTTATTTCCGGAAACCCATTATTTTTTTTTTTTTTTTTGTCACCAAAACATACGTTACGTTTCCATTGGAAAACAATTGTATCTCATTCAGAAAAGGCACTAAAACTTGGCCAGGAAAATAATAGCATGTCTCAGAAAACAGAGAAGTAACGGAATTGTACGGAAACAAGTGATTCCCGCCCGCTTCCGCCGCCGCCGAGTGAATTCCGGCCTCTGCCAGATATTATTCTACAGGACCACTAGCTCTGCACCGCCCTGCCGGGACCATTATTACCTTAACGAACTGAACATAACTCCACCTCGTCTCCAACTTCCCCCTTCGGCCCCCTGGCGGGATTATTAAACTCAACTCCAACCTTAAAACCTAATCCTAAAGGGTTTAGGGGCTATATAAGTTTATACAATATGTATATAAAATTTTTGAGGTTAATCCGGAAGTTGATGATTAAAAACTGCGCAGTCATACTTTGAACAAATAAATAATACAGAAAACATAATAGTAACGGCGGTAGCAACCGCGCAGTTCTCGTCCATTCTAACCCAATACTCTCCTGACAACTGTGGGTGGCGGGGGGGGGGGGGGGGTGCGAGAACCTCCTGCTAGTGAACTACACCTAACCTGGGCTTGATCCAGTAACCTAACCTCAGTGGGAGGTTTTTCGCGGCCGCCTTCCCATTATCCCCCTTGAGTTATTTTTTTAATTTTCGGTAAATTTCTGTGTTTGCCCATACTCTCCCACTTCCCCCAAACAAGTTTGGGGACCTGTGGAATGCGGGGTTTTTCGGGATGGGAAACAAATTATGCGTCCGGAAACACGTAATTTTTAAACGCTTGTGTAGGGAGCTAAAATTCCCCTAGCTCTAGGGTAATTTCTTTCTTATATCTGAGAAATTTGCATAAACAAAATTAACCTATATGTAGCCAATTTAACCTAAACCCTAGCTGGGGGGTCTTCCCCTACCGAACCTAACCTAAGCTAACCTAACCAAGCTAACCTAACCCAATCTAATCTAATCTAACCAATGCTAACTATCCTTAGCCTAACCAATCTAACCTAACCTCCGTAGCGCGGGTTTGGGAGGGGGGTTCTCGACACTGGATCGTCATCATTCCTGTGAGGATCGTCAGGTTCACACGTCTCTCTGGCTACTAAGAAGAAATCCCAATACATTTTCCCCCTAGATCTAGGGAATTTGTTGAACACCCCCTTAAACTTCAAAAACTATGTGGTTGCCATGCATATTTTTTTACCACAGCCAAATATCCCCGCAGTTCCCCCCAGGTCCCCAACCTGATTTGTGAAGGGGGGGGTTGGGCAAAACACTAGAATAAATACCTTCTTTCCGACGGCTGATTGTCGTGTTATCATTACCTCTTTACTCCTTCCTGATAAGAACGAAACGTTCAGTAAAACCACCCACCGATCGTCTGGGTATTTGTTTAAAACCACATATAGCCCGGTTTAAATGGAACTGTCGCGTAGTAGAAACTCGCCGAAAAACGCCAACCGAAAACTCTCGCCGCAGGGGAACACTCGCCGACGTGGAAATTTTTCGGCGACAGTTTTCCCAACTGTAAGGACCGTTTCACACTACCTTGATATTGGTCAACTAGCCAACATAACCTAACCACATAACTTAACTCAAGATCAAGAAACCTAGACCTGTCGCCAGAATGGAAACCATGCCGCATGAAAATTTGGGAACATCCGCCGACGTCCGGCGAGAATGCCTATTCGGCGACAGTTTCCAGGTCCAGAAAATGTCCTGCGCTACCCTTATCACACTCGTTTTGCAGACCTATAAATAACAGTAGGAAAGGTTAAAAAATACTTTAATCCCATAGGGGAGTCTTTCTTTAAAACCCGAGCCCCTGTCTCTCCCTCACCCAGCAGTTTACTGGGTACCAGGTGTTAGCCGGGGGTTTGTGGACCCCCCTCCTCCAGGGGTAGGTGGCTTCCTCCACCAACACTAAATGCTGGGCGCGGTAGATCACTATGGATCTTGAGGCATTAATCCTCTAAACAAACAACCAACAAAAACCCATCTGGGTCATGTTATACAATACACAAATATTAGCCAAATTCTCCAACTTTTATTTTTTCTCCTTGACATGCTTAATTCTTGATTGATTGATTTAATGCCTAACAAAGTTGACGTGTGCCTAGCATCCTTGACAGATCAAGACGAAGAAACATTTGCATTAATGTGTAGAATCACACACGCGACACAGCAATGAATCAGGCTTATTCATTATGTTGTGTTTTTTTTTCAGCAAAAGTCATGAGTTTTTTTCAATAGATTACCTCGTATCAGGTGACAGGCAATGCAACATACATCCGACCTTTATATGATGCACAATAATGGAATAAGCTCTTGAGGTAGTACATCATTTAATCAATGGAGGTATCATACATGAACTTTAAATGAAATTTTGTTTGTAAACAAGCACGTGGTAGCCAACACGCATCATGTACGCGTGTGAGATGATTGGCTGTTGCGCGACAAGAGACCACCTCTGTGGCTTACCAGCCCCCCCCACACCCAGGCCAAAAAAAAAAAAAAAAAAAAACCCCACCTCCACAAAAAGACCCCCGCCCGCCCCCCCTCCCCAAAAAAAACAAAAAAAAAAAAGAGAAATACCCAAAAACCCACAAAAAAAAAAAAAAAAAAGGAAACCCCGCAACCCCCACCAAAAAAAACCCCCCCCCACCAGCAAACTTTTCCACAAAAAAAAAACAATGTGACCTCGTAGCTTACTAGGTGCTTACAATCTCTTTGCCGAAATTACCAGTTTTGCCAATCGTTCGTACGGTCCTGTAACTTCGACCGTCGTAACAGGGTATCCGCTGGTAAGGTTTTGCTGAATCCGGCCCCAAGATGGTTTCAGACAATTCTTGTTGACTAGACAAGACATGATTATAAAGCCTTTTATAATTCCAGCTTCCTTAAAATAGTGACAATTGCATTAAATGGTCAGCATGTCTCGTAGCCGCCCCAGGTGTAAGGTTTCGTACCCTGGTGGTACAGGTCCCCAGGGTTAGACCCACTGCCTCTAGATAGTGTCCAAGTCTTTGGATCGGCAAGGGTATCCATAGACCAACATGATCAGGCAAGTGTGTAGATTCGGCGAACCGTGTTAATATAATAGTAACGATAGATAAATAGCTGACTGCACCCTAAGGCATTTGAAAGAACAAATGATTTAATTGCGCGAACTTTATTTATAGGACCGTCCATTTTTTCGAATAATTGATATTATTTGGGGTTGCAGATTTTTTGATGTGCTGAATATATGATGCAGAATTTTTCCTCATGAAGACGATGGGGGCACTAGTTTTTTTTTCAATATCAAATGCTAGAGTGTCGGAAAAACTAGTTTTGGGATAAGGGTTTGAGTATGCCTCGAAGAAATGGTCGCCGCCTAGGCTTGCGGGCGTCACTCATCACAATAGAGCGGGATGGCGGGACTCGCTTTCTAGGTATATAATAAATCTGATGGTGGAGCTGGGCACATATGCAACCATGTCATTATGTTAGAGAGACGCCAGACTGTATACAAAATAAAAAACAGTGGTGAGAAAAAAATGTACCTATAAATGACAAGTAGATTAAGTAAGGGGGAGAGTCCGCCGTGAACAATAATAGAAACAAAATTTTAATATCAATTTGAGTATATGGTCTAAACTAGCTTAGCCGCAAGCCGCCTCCGGCCGCGGCCCTTTTTGGCTAGCTCATCCTGCGGAGGTGCGCTATTGGCCCACCAAAAACACAAACCTCCTGCGCTCTCTTCGCCTCCCAGATTATAGCCCCTTCTAGCTTTCCTGAAATCATGGATGTAGACATGTATGTATTAACGCCAACCCATTCACATCACCCCCAACCCATTCACTCACCCATTACCCATCACCCCCCACCCATTCACTCACCCATTAGGGCTATTGGTGGGCCTTCGCCCACCAAACACAGACTCTCCAGATAGCCCCTTCTAACTTTCCTGAAATCATGGATGTAGAAATTTATGTATTCCCCCACCCATTCACTCACCCATTACCCATCACCCCCCACCCATTCACTCACCCATTACCCATCACCACACACCCATTCACTCACCCATTACCCATCACCCCCCACCTATTCCCTCACCCATCACCCATCACCCCCAACCCATCACCCCCCACCCATTCACTCACCCATCACCCCACACCCATTACCCATCACCCCACCCATTCACTCACCCATTACCCGTCACCCTACATCAAGGTTTCCTCAATTCTCGCAACCCACATTTTTTTTCACAATTCTCGCTAATAGGCTGCAAAAACAAAATATAATAATAATTATCGGATCAACTCATAAGTGGGCTTAAAACCTTCCCCTGGTCGAACTGGTTCCAAAACTGTGACATATGATGGGATTCCGCCACGGGAGGCGGCACCTATCGCGGACAGACAGACAAGACAGACACACTTTCGCTTATATATATATACTAGCCGCAAAGCCACCCTCCGGGCGGACTTTTTGGCTAGCTCCTGCGAAGGGCTATTGGTGGGCCTTCGGCCCACCAAACATGGACTCTCCAGATAGCCCCTTCTAACTTTCCTGAAATCATGGATGTAGAAATGTATGTATTCCCCCCACCCATTCACTCACCCATTACCCATCACCCCCCACCCATTCATTCACCCATTACCCATCACCCCCCACCCATTCACTCACCCATTACCCATCACCCCCCACCCATTCACTCACCCATTACCCATCACCCCCCACCCATTCACTCACCCATTACCCATCACCACACACCCATTCACTCACCCATTACCCATCACCCCCCACCCATTCACTTACCCATTACCCATCACCTCCCACCCATTCACTCACCCATTACCCATCACCACACACCCATTCACTCACCCATTACCCATCACCCCCCACCAATTCCCTCACCCATCACCCCCCACCCATTCACTCACCCATCACCCCACACCCATTACCCATCACCACACACCCATTCACTCACCCATTACCCATCACCCTACATCAAGGTTTCCTCAATTCTCGCAACCCACTTTTGTTTTCACAATTCTCGCTAATAGGCTGCAAAAAAAAGAAAGAAAAAAGTGATCGGATCATCTCATAAGTGGGCTTATGACATAAGTGGGCTTATGACCCTGGTCAACCTGATTCCAAAAATGTGCCATATGAGGTGTTTGCGCCACGGGGAGCGGAACCTATACCACACACACACACAGACAGACAGACACACTTTCGCTTATATTATTATACTAGCCGCAAAGCCGCCCTCCGGGCGGACTTTTTGGCTAGCTCCTGCGGAGGGCTATTGGTGGTGGGCCTTCGGCCCACCACTTGTGTTTGGTGGGCCTTCGGCCCACCAAACACGGACTCTCCAGATAGCCCCTTCTAACTTTCCTGAAATCATGGATGTAGAAATGTATGTATTCCCCTCACCCATTCACTCACCCATTACCCATCACCCTCCACCCATTCACTCACCCATTACCCATCACCCCCCACCCATTCACTCACCCATTACCCATCACCACACACCCATTCACTCACCCATTACCCATCACCCCCCACCTATTCCCTCACCCATCACCCATCACCCCCCACCCATTCACTCACCCATCACCCCACACCCATTACCCATCACCCCACCCATTCACTCACCCATTACCCATCACCCTACATCAAGGTTTCCTCAATTCTCGCAACCCACTTTTTTTTCACAATTATCGCTAATAGGCTGCTTGAAAAAAAAGAAAAAAAAAGGGATCGGATCATCTCATAATTGGGCTTAAAACCTTCCCCTGGTCAACCCGGTTCCAAAAATGTGCCATATGAGGTGATTGCGCCACGGGGTGCGGGACCTATACCAGACACACACACACACACAGACAGACAGACAGACACACTTTCGCTTATATTTACCATTACCCATTACCCCCCACCTATTCCCTCACCCATCACCCATCACCCCCCACCCATTCACCCACCCATCACCCCACACCCGTTACCCATCACCCCACCCATTCACTCACCCATTACCATCACCCTACATCAAGGTTTCCTCAATTCTTGCAACCCACTTTTTTTTTCACAATTATCGATAATAGGCTGCTAAAAAAAAAAGAAAAAAAAAAGTGATCGAATCATCTCATAAGTGGGCTTAAAACCTTCCCCTGGTCAACCCGGTTCCAAAAATGTGCCATATGAGGTGATTGCGCCACGGGGGGCGGAACCTATACCACACACACACACACACACACACACACACACACACAGACAGACACACTTTCGCTTATATTATTATAGATGGCAACACCCTATCCTTTGGCTTTCGAATGGTTGAATTTTTTTCAGTCGGACATTTTTTTAAATGCCCATAGCGAGGGGCATTTAACATTTTGAAACAATTTTCAAAATTTTCTCAGAATAAATTGTTAGAATAACAATGAATTATCTATCATATGCTCATGTCACAAGGAAATCGGTCAAAAAATGGATGAGGAGATGCAATTCAAAATTTCATCAAAAAACTGACAAAAATAGGTTCTTTAATTTTTTCAAATGTTTCCTTTCATCTGATCGGCTTGACATTTTCATGTGATAACAAGGGTACAAATATACACAACATATAAATTATTCATGACCGTAGATGCAATTTAAAATTCCCGGCGGACTCTCCCCTTAAATCGACCGCGAGTATCTACGGCCGAATATATGAGATTACGAAAATACTACTGACTTACAATTTTTTGTTTACATCAACCACTTAGATAGTGGGATTAGCAGTGATATCAGCATGTTTGCTGATACTAAGATAGGTAGGATTATTAGTCATATAGGCTTGTAAAATGTTTACTCCACGAATGGGGGCAAGGTCTCGAGTGCATATAGGCTTGTAAAATGTTTACTCCACAAATAGGGGCAAAGTCTAGAGTGCATATTGGCTTGTAAAATGTTTACTCTGCGAATGGGGGCAAGGTCTAGAGCGTATATAGGCTTGTAAAATGTTTACTCCACGAATGGGGGCAAGGTCTAGAGTGCATAGAAGTATTATTAAGGTGAGGGTATTTAAAAAGTTGACTTTACCCTGTGCGAGCTTGGACACGTTCCACATCTTTAGTGTGGACGTCTATTTCCTAGTTAGATCACAGTCTGATATAATAGTACAGGAGCATTAGCTAAAAGGTGGAAATAAATAGTAGAAAGCTGATTTTTTCAGGAGAGCTCCAAAATATTGTATATATCGCCCTTATGCAAAGTTCTGCAAATTCAACCTCGTGGCATTTTCATAATTCAAAATGGCCGCCATCACAATTAACGATAAAATGAAAAGTACTATGATCATCCATCCGAGTTCGTAGTAATAAGATTTTTGTGTGTACATCTATGTTTTAGAGTGTGCTGAATACAATGGAGCCATAAAAAATATTTTGAGTTGACATAATTAGCATAAATTCAATAAGGTGAAGAATTTTTTTTTTTTTTTTTTTTTTTTTTTTAATAATACCACAACTATGTTATGTACGTTACATTTATAATAGCCAAACTATGTCATATTGTACAAAACACCAATTAGAAACCACAAATAACCCAACCATATGTTGAAGGAATGTCTAATCAGTGGTATCCCCTTCGCCTTGCACATCAAGAACATGCGAATTTGTACAATTGTACCCACTGCAACCAGTGCACATTATGGTACACTCCATCCGTGCCTTGTAACAACGACATGACTTTCCACACCCTACCTTGCAGCCGCAAGATACCATTTTCAGTACCTTCTCGGGAGCAACAGGCCTATCGGTATAGATTGGAACAAGTATCCCCTCTCTGTACTCCCACCCCCACTCATTTGGTGGTAGCTCATTTCCCTGCTTCTATAGTCAATAACCTTGTAGTTGGTACTTGCAAAGTGTCTAGATAGGATGAAAATCTTATCTTATCTTCATTTCCCTGCCATTGCTGAACAGCATGGTATGTTCTATAACTATGGAACTTGGCAGCTGCTGAAGTTGGATGGATTGATTCCAACTTGAAACCAGATGAGGATAAGGACGCTCTACGTGTAGATCGGAAGTACATAACATAGCGATGCTTGTCCAGTGAATTTGATCGGACAGCTCCATACAGCTTTAGTAGAAACAACTCTCCTATGCGTGCTATCTCATCCTGACTGCTGTCAGACTGAGAGAAAACACTCAAACAGTTCCAATTGTCATCACTATCGGACAGCTGAAGGGCCCTTTTTTTCCCTTGATTGTATATGGAAGACACAGTATCACATCCAGTGATTGCATGCACAAACATCAGGTGCTGTTTGATGCTAGAACAAGCTTCCTGGATTTCACGTATACAGTACACATGCAAAGGGTTCCGTCCACAGAGCATATGCAGATTCATGTTTGGGGTGGCTTGTGCGACCATCATCACCAGCAAGTCAGTATCAGTTCCCACGACAACGACAGGCGAATTTTGAGTTGGGGCACCATCTATGGCCGTTGATGTAATCATGGCACTTGATGCAATCAGCCAGTCAGCATCTGCAACACTGTTTGACAATTGTACCCACAGCCTCATATTTCTCCTTTAATTTTTGGATTAATCGGTCCTTATTCCTGCCATTACCCAAGAATGCTATTTTTGATGTTGTGGTTTTCATTTCCAACTCAAAGACAATGTCAGGAGAAGTGTTCTGTTTGGCTCTTCGCTGCTGTTCCGCAGTTTTAGTTGAGGAAGCACTGCCATATCCGTCAAACACTACTATACTACCTGGCCCATAGTAAACAAGAACATGGGATACATACTGGTCACACACCTGGTTGTATGTGGGATCAGCAGGCCATGGCAAGCTTTGAAGAGATTGTCCTCCATCAAGGACGAAACGTGCATTATTGGAAGTTCTAGATGGACATTCACTTTCGACTTGAGAACACTAGCAAGGACACTCTTAGTGTTCTTCCTCATGATACCTTTATCGAATAGGGAGGGTGGCTGTTTGGCAAACTCGTGAAGCAGATATTCCTCCATCTCAGAACTCTCCCGGATCACACATGTGACCCTCATGAACAATACTGTTCTATTCACCTCCACCTCAACACCTCGCACAGTGACCTGATTTTTGTCACCACTGATGCTGGTCACACGGTCTTTTCGTTTTAATTTTACGTCAGCATAGGTTTCGCCAGTCATTACAGAAGCAGCTTTGACATCAATATCAAATGCTTGATCTGCATTTACACACTTGCCAGCAACAACACCGCTTGCTACACAGACCAGAGCATCATGGTCTCCATATGAAAATGGAGAGTGTACTTTGAGCCAGTTGAGGAAGGTCTCATAGTCTTTAGCATCTCTGGCTGTACTGCTAGCACGCAGATCTACGTGCTGGTCAGATGTGTGACTGTGGACTGCAGTGAAACGTTCCAGGGCATCGCATATTGGGATGCATCTGGGCATAGCATGCACCCATTTATTGAGTGTGCTGTCTGTAATTCCTCGACCACGAGCCATACCTCCGGAAGTCATCAGCAACCGCATCAATTCTTGTTCAATAGTCTGGTCGCTGAAGTTTCCACTCCAGAATTTGTCTTTTCTTCGGATGGTGAAATACCCATGCTCGGTGAAGTCGCAGTACTGGTCTGGAGACATGATATCACTTAGACCTTTCATCTGGTCAAGGTAGAGGCGGGCAGACTTGGCATATGCAAGGTGGCCAGCAGCATGGAACATGGGGATCATTTCACTGACGGTATGGAGATATAAATCCCAATCTCCTGTGCGTTCTGCTCGGATGAAACATCTAATAAGGGACACTTGTTTCAAATATTCAACCCAAAGCTTTCCAGTTCGACTTTGGGCGGCAGACTCTTTCATCAGATCATCCATGATCTGTGTGAGCTGTTGGACACATATATCATTTTCCACAGAAGCAGTGGCGCATTCTCCACTCAGCAGATCTGTGTGTACAGCCTGGATATGAGTGAGGTTAACATTACTGAGACATCCAGGTGTCTCCAGTAAGTTGGACATGATGGCTACCGACGACAGAAGATGAGCGCGAAGTGCGCGAGCATATGCATGCCCGGTCATCATATGGATTACAGTATTTGGAGCATAAACAGTCTTCCATAGATCTTCCAAACCACTACCACCCATCACATATCCAACTGATCCCATGTATGACATGAGTAGGTGAAAACCTCCAAATCTAATGACAATGTTGTTTAGCTGTGCATGGGATGATTTAACAATTTTCAGTTGCTTTTATATAGAGGGGTTGATCGAACGTAACAGGACAAACACCAAGCCCATGCTCTTCAGCTAGTTTCTGTGCAAAACACAAAGCAGAGTATATGGTGTCAGGCTGAGAGGGGTCCTGGTTAACGAATGGCAGGATCTGAATCTTACTTCTCTCATGATTATCTATCTCCCCTCACAGCACATTGCATAAAACCGCTCCATGATGGACAGTCTGACACATAGATACCTAGAGAGAAACTTGCCATCCAGACACTATCCAAGCATTTGGACAATTTCAATAGGGGTGGGGATCCTTTGGAGGTTTCAAGGGCCCGACAATGATCGACTTGAATCCAAGTGTGCTAGGTTTCTTGTACACTTAGATTGGGACTTTGCCAAATTGACCTGTTTGTGAAACACAGTCTCTCTTAGTAGAACGGGGAATGACAGACTGGATTGTCTGCTCACCTAGAGGGGTAACACATGCAATACCACCTATAACATGCCAGGTACCAAGACCTGTGAGGGTTCTAACATTGATGTCAGCATTATCAAATATAAAATTAACAAAATCACCTTCGAGATCATACAATTGTTCATCTGTAAGCAGTGCATCATATAGACGTTGAACCTCCCTATAATCATCAGCAAATGACATACTACTCAATATATCTACTAGTTTTCGAGACTCATACTTGCGATTGATATAAACAGATATTGCTAGCAATATTGGAGACACAAATGATCGAGGTCGACACGCAGACATTATGCCGTGTGCAAGTGCTGTACGGCGGCGTTCACAGCCGACACTTGTCATATTTTGATTTGATTATACCACTCAGTAGTCGTTTCTAGAGTCAGGCACCATTTTATCACTGTCTTGCAATTGTGTCATTGTCGGGTATTCAGAGTTAACATATGCTACAGACTTTACATCATCTTGTATGATTGCAGCTGCCATATCTATGATTGAATCTTTTGTCATGTTACTGGACTCATAATTACTTCTAAGGATGTGGTTACTTTCATCTAAGAAAGTATATATGGTCTGTTTTCCAATATCACAAGTCAGAACAATGTCCTGCCCGAAACATTCCTCCAATTTCTGTCCTAGCCTTTTGGGGTTGTAGCCCTCTTCTCCATCTAAATAGTCGTCCATCAAAGTCATAAGTTCTGCAAGTGAATATTGATTGACATTCATCATTGTCGCGTATAAATTGGCACAACTTCTGGAATGCCGCGTGTTTTGTGGCATTGACAGGTTGGCCCCGTTGATATCCATCACGGGTATTCTCGCTTGGAAATTGTTTGCCAGCATAGAAGAGAACCTGACAGTCATGGTGGTACTTGACTTCAGCAGCAATAAAATCTAACTCATTGGATACGCGAAGTCTAACAGCATCTCCCCACTCATCATGGCGATCGCCAGCTTTCTCAATTACAGTTTGAAGGGTGGCTTTTGTCATAGCATCATGTGCCCGTACCCGACGGTTGCGGGGTATCTTTGTTTCTACATTGTAGTCTATTACAGTCTTTGCACAATAGAGACAATCTTCTTTTATATTGAAAACTCGAGTTCTTGAACGTAATTTTGAAGATGATGTGCCCCAATCAGAGTCCAATGGCTCTTCTTCCCTTTTCCTTTTGTAAGAAGTAATACTGCATGGTCGAATGTATTCGCGACGACATTTACCATGGACTGGACTGGCAATTGTGACCTCTTCCTCTCAAATACAGACTGCAAACCTCTTATCTTTCAATGCTGCTCGTAGGAGTCCCTCAGGCCCTTATCATGGACCTCTGCACGATCTTGATGTGATCTGCTTACCGCATGTGGGAATACTGCAAAACTCGGCCATCATGACAGCACCTGAAAAACGAGAAAATTATTATTATAATAATTATTATTATTATAATATACTATTAATTATAATTGATGCTAATTATCACTCACTATTATTATAATATACTAGTAGTAATTACACTTTATGCTAATTATTTTAACTCAAAATGAACATGGCATGGGTCCACTGTAATAAGTTGCCAGTTATGCCGATTTTGGTATTTTAACCATTTATCGCAAATTGTTATAGCGGCCATCTTCAATTCTGAAAATGCCACCAGGTTGAATTTGCAGAACTTTGCACAGTGGACATGCTTATGGTTTTCTGGAGCTCCCCTAAAAAATCAGCTTTCTACAATTTTTTTCTGGTTTTCTTTAAAAAATTTTTACTAATGCCCTGTACTATAAACGGTTTGCGGGGAGACTTAAAAGTGCCTCGGTTAACAGAAAACGCAAGCTGCAAAAACCGGTTTCTTGCGGCTTCCTCCCCAAAAATTCGCCCCAAGAAGCTCGTCGCAGCGTACTCTGGTCTCAGAACGATACTGAGAGACTGAACGCGTTTGTTCGGTAAAAAAAAAAAATTTAGCCGGGAATGTATCTACAGGCTGCGGAAAGGGGGGGAAAAGCTTTTTTTTTCCCAAAATATCTCACGAACCGTATTAGCTACAAAAAAAACGTTACGGAGTGCAAAAAATCCAGATTTAAAACAGGTTTCCCATGGTATAAGCAGATTTGTATCATTGAAATTTGATCAAAAGAAGTTTTTTTTTTGGGGCTTTAACCCCCGAAAAAAAAAAATCCAGAAATCAAGGGAAAATTGCATACTGCGTAAACTTTTGCAAATAAAAAATTCATTTTTCAAAGTGGAATCGATTCTTGCAGAAAGCTCTCCGTCAAGACATAACAATTTTAGACGGATAAAGAAGAGTAGGGGCATAAATAGCTCTGGTCATTGAACGACAAAAGGGGTGCCAAAATATAAAACCTTATATAAAATAAAAGGAAGAAAAGTTGTAGAGCTCCAAAAAATCCTGACTTAAATTCTTTTTTTTTTAAAATCCGCTCTCAGTCCTATTTAACCGCCAAATGCCAAAGCTTTTTGTCAGGGCAACTGTGTGAAACGTCACACCGTAACACACATTTTACTACTTTTAACGTAAAATGTATTTCTACACACACGGGGGGAATGTAGTAGCGTACCCGAGGATGGATTGGTTACGAGGGGGCCGACAAAAATACTCGTCACGGGAGCCCCTTTGTCTCTGGGCTTCTACTTGAAAGTGATACTTTTTTTAAGGCGTCATCGGCCCGTCTTCCGAACCCCTCCGTTGGAAACCTGCCCCGAGAACAATGTCCTTCAGTACTAAGAAACCAAAATTTTAACCCGACTGGAACATGGTGAATTTAAAAAATTGTGAAAAAAAACAAAAAATGGTAGACGTGCAGCTTTCTCCGTACAGAAAACAGAAGTCGGAAACAGAATCTTAAATGGGAAAAAGCATACCCCGGGGAAAGGCCTTACATTAAAAAAGGGCTCCAGTACATAACTTTGATAAATGTTTTTGCCGACCCTGCCCCCACTCCATACAAGAGGCCCTTTTTGCTCCGGGCAGCAAAGCTTGACCTCCCTGATGAGCTTGAGCTTCAGCTGTAGATGGAGTCGACCATGGTGGCCACCCTGATGGCACCCAAAGGGAAACGGTGTTCACGCTGTCCTAAAAGTCGAGCTTGCCCCTTAAATGGCATCCTAAGGCCAATGGGTAAACCTTTCCGTGCTGCCTCTTACGTCGCTCGAAGGGGTGTTTTCCCACCTTGACCGAAGAATCCCGTTCCTCCCTTGGTGGGGGGGTTTTTTTTTTTTTTTCGCACACTTTCGGGCCATCACAAGGCATGCCCAGTATTTGATCTATTGAAGTCGTGTGTTCAGAAATCTCGGAGGAGTTAAACCGGACACCCCACGCCCCCCAACACATGCTCTTCTCAGGCTCTCCCCTATGGGGTTTCTGATCATACCTAGGTTTTAATCTTTTGTCATGATTACATCATCTGACCAAAAATTTGATCCGGGGTTTCCTGTATTTCTTTCGTATCTTTTTTTTGGGGGGACTTAAAACGGGGTTTTTTTCACCATGGTCTCTCTATTCATTGTTCTTATTTTTTTTGTGCTCGTACCCTTTGGATCTCAAAAACTTGTCTCGTACCCCCGATCAAAAAAAAGTTAATTAGAGTAACCCTTTTATTTCACTAACACAATACTACATAGTCTGTTACTTTCTGACTCTTTTTTTTGTTTTTTTTTCATCAAATTTTGATGATTGAAAAAGGTTTCCCGATGCCCCCGCTGTCGTCACTTGCTCCAGACGGTTCCTAAACCTTTGTTTTTTTAGTTTAGTGTGTTGAAAAACGCATAAACGGGGTTGCAATGGCCCAATGACCCCCAAGGGGCCTTCTGCTAACTTGGGAAAGTTTTTAGTTCCCCACACCAAAATATCTAGCTAGTGGCAAACACTAGAATAATACCAGAATATTAAAAAATAAATAAAAAAGAAAAAAAAATTGTATTATGTGGAGGCCCCGGCCGGCCCAGTTTGGGAGTTTTCTCCATTTTGTACCTTCCCTCTCAAAGGGGCTTTACCTCCTCAGGCTGAGCGTGCCCAGTTTTTTTACCACTTTTGCACACATCAGAGTTCGATCCCTGTCTTTACTGATGGTTCCAAATCAGACGAAGGAGTTGGATACGGTGTCGTATTCCCATCGTTTAACAAAAACGTATCCCCAGTTAGGCAGTTTTCTCCATTTTGTAGCCTTCCGCTCTCAAAAGGGTCTTTACCTTCTCATGCTGAGCGTGCCCAGTTTTTAGACCACTTTTGCACACATCAGAGTTCGATCCCTGTCTTTACTGATGGTTCCAAATCAGACGAAGGAGTTGGATACGGTGTCGTATTCCCATCGTTTAACAAAGGCGTCAGCCTTCCAAGTGTTTCATCTGTTTTTACGGCTGAAATAAGTGCTATTTTATATGCTCTCATGATTATTTTTACCCTTCCGGATGTTTCTTTTACAATTTTTAGTGATTCTTGTAGTGCTCTTCTATCACTATGTAATTTTAACTCTCCCCATCCGCTGGTCAATGCCATCCTGGAATGGCTTTATCTGCTCAAGAGGCGAGGCCGGACGGTCAGCTTTTTGTTGGGTACCGGCACATATAGGTGTTGCCGGTAATGAGGAAGCTGATGCCTTGGCAAAAGCTGCAGCTAAAAGACCAGCTCTATCACATTTTGCAGTGCCGGCTACGGACCTACGCTCGGCAATCCATAGATCAGTTCACAACAGTTGGCAGGAACGTTGGATTACTATAGGGCAAAATAAACTGCGCACTATTCGCCAAAGTATCGAGGACTGGAGCTACTGCGGTCTCTCCCGGAGATGGGAGACTGCCTTGGCACGATTGCGTATTGGTCACACTCTATATACTCATGGGTTCCTCATGGAGGGGGGCCACCCTCCTTACTGTGATGATTGTTTGGTCCCCTTAACTGTGCGGCACTTGCTGGTCGAGTGTCCCAGTCTTGGGGACCTACGTGTGCAATTTTTGTCCCGGTGTCGCGGGTCGGACGGTGCTTACCGTCTCTCCCTGGCATTGGGAGAGAGGTGTTTCTCTCCGGGACACGAAGTCCATACATTTATTGAGAGGGCTGGCCTTCTCAACAAGTTATGATGTTTTTAATATTAACTTATTATTGTTTTTAATGTACTCTTATTCTTTTATGTATTTCGTTATTTTAAATATTTTTATTCTATCTTAAATTTTGTTTTTTAGTTTTACTTTACATGTATCTTCTGTAGGCAGGCGTCAATAACCCCGCAGTTGCGGCGCCTTAAAACTAAAATCAATCAATCAATATTTTATAATATTATAGAACAAATATTTACGAAGATAACGGTATATCATATATATTGATAAACCATAGGAAGAGAAAAGGGAGTGATGTTCGAAAATGGCAGGAATCGCAAAACTGGCCTCCACTGGAAATAGCCCCAAATGTATAATGGCAAATGTAATGGCAAGTCCAGTATAGAATATAGTATAGTGTATAGTATAGTGTGGTCCAACCACCTCTAGTGTAGTGCATGCCGCTCGCGGGAAATATGACAATAGTGACTCCTCCTCTAAGAGGCTCCCAGAATCCCATCCTAATAAGGAGTCATCCGANTTAAATTAAATTTTTTTTTTCAAAATTCCCTTTACATTCCTTGTTGCCGGGCATTTTAAGGAAAAATTTAGTTTTTTTTTTTTTTTACCCTTGTTTAGACCTCAGGGGGGGAAGCCACAAAACACTTGCCCTTTTTTGGTCGAAGCCGACGTCGGTCGTAACAGGGGGGGGGGGAGCCAGGCAACAAAGGTCGTTCGCCAGCAACGACCATCCTCCGACTACCTAGATACTTCTTTTCCTTACCACGGAAGCTACAAAGCCTCCTTCGGCGGTCGTAAACGCGTCGGAAGGCGCTGATGGCTAAGGCGAGTATGACGTCATCAAGCTCGTCATCAGTCACCAGCCAATGACAAGATTGCTTTAAAAATTTTCGACCAATCACAAGCCAGCAACCTCATGCAACGTTTTACAAACACACAGCTGTTCACAGCAGAGTTCCCGCCCGGCCCCTTGCAACAGCATCGTCCCCTTGGGGCCTCTATCTCTGTCTCTATCTCTATTCTATTCTCTGTAAAACATGGCCCACCCACCCAACAAAAACCCAAAGGGAAAGGCGCAAAACACTTCAGTGACAATGGGTTTTTGGTGTTAGTTGAGGAAGTGAGGAGGAGGGAGAGAATTACACTGGGGAACACATTTTGTTGAGTTAGGTCTGACACTTGTTATTAAGTAATTTTTGGGTGCTGAATCCAAAACTGATCTCAGTTTTTCTCTATCACGTCAAGTTTTGAACTGTAGGATTTTCGTTTTCTTAAAAAATTAGAAAAAATACTGCACACAGCGCGCTAAAGCATTGTTCGCGACATCATAACACAGCGCTTCCATAGGGGAAATTTCAGAAAATGTACTCTATGCAGCCTACTGACTTCCGAGAGAGATATCTTACATATGGCAGCTTTTTTAAGGCATGGGCAGCCCATCAAGCCGTTGAGGAATGTTCAGATGCCACTTGTCAATTAAAACGAAGCTTTTAAAAAAGTATCGCATTCCTTCCCGCGAGTAATTTGAACAGACGCGCATTGGTATAGCTATCATTTTTTGCATAATGGGGGCAAGAAAGACCTAACAAAGGAGCAAATTAAAGTTATTGTATCTCTACACAAGGGCAGAGAGGGCCAGGGGAAGAAATATCAAGGATTGTGGATGTTTACGAAGAGATGTGGCATAAGTGGGTGGAGAGTTCGGGGGCACGGCGGGGTAGCGACAGCCGCGACACCAAAAACATTATAAGTGGCCAGGGCGAGGATGTAAAACCTCAGCAAGCACCCTAAATGTCATGAAACGTCAAGTGGATGCCCATCCTAAATTTAAAGAGCAAGAAAATATTGCGATTTTGACTTTTACAATCCTCGCCCTGGCCACTTATAATGTTCTGGTGTCGCGGCTGCGCTACCCGCCGTGCCACCCCGAAAACTCTCCACCCACTTATGCACACAATCTCTTCTAACATCACAATCCTCGATATTCTTCACTGGCCTCTCTGCCTTGTGTAGAGATACCAATAATTTTAAATTTTGCTCCTTTGTTAGGTCTTTCTTGCCACTCATATGCAAAAATGATAGCTATACCAATGCGCGTCTGTTAAAAATTATCGCGGGAAGGAAGCGATACTTTTTTAATGCTTCGTTTATAATTGACAAGTGGCATCTTGAACATTCCTCAACGGTCTTGAGGGGACTGCCCGTGCCTTAAACAAGCTGCCATATGTAAGATATCTTCGGAAGTCAGTAGGCTGCATAGAGTACATTTTCTGAATTCCCGTATGGAAGCGCTGTGTTATGATGTCGCGAACAATGTTTTGGGCGCGCTGTGTACATAACAGTAAACAGTGTTTATTTTATAAAAAGTTGGAAAATGTTAAATACAATGAAAAATGAAAGAAATAGGCATGAATAGAATGTTTATTTAACATTATCATGTTTTAGAAAGGATTAAGGCTATAATTGTGTGCAGGTTAAGGTAAAAATTTACGTGTGTAGCTTGTCTGGAGTGTTAAAACTTGGGGGACTATCGCGTTTGTGCTCCAACAATAGTCAGCCATCATATGCACATCCATCTACCCTGTAAACGTTCTTCCATAACCTTCAAACTTGGTGAAATCGTTCACCCTGCTCGTCGCTAGCAGCCCCCAAGATTTTCCGGAAGTTGGAAAGAGGGCTATGCAAAAAATGTAACTTTAATACTCATGGTTGCAACCAAGCGCTTTGTAGCTCTCCAATAGTTTCTGAACAATTTCTGTGTAATTACTTGCCACGTGTTTTCCCAAAGAAAGTTCTTGACGAAGTCTTTGAATGATAGCCAAGCATTCTTTTCAAGGTTTTGACATAGTACCGTTGAAATGTTCATCTTTTTATGAGCTGTCAAAATTTGTGGACCATCAAACACCCCCGGCCTTGATTTTTTTCAATTGACAGTCCAGGAAATGCCAAGATGATGTACTTCAAACAGTCGCCATCAGTTGACAATTGCTTTTACAAATTGTTTCATGAGACCTAGTTTTATGTGCAGAGGTGGGAATATTATTTTCTTCCTGTCAACAAGGGCTCATGTACAATGTTAGGATCTCCCGGTTTAAGATCAGATCTCGGAGGCCAATTCGTCTGAACCAATGCTTTTCTCGAGCTCTGCCCATCCCACATCGAGAAAGCAGGGATACTTTGTGTAATTCCACGTTGTTGACCAAGAAGGAGGGACACCATTTTAAGGTCAACACCCGATGATCCAATTGGTTTGTCATATTGCAATAACTCAATGACTCTCTTTACATCTCCATATTCTTCACCGAAGACAGACCGAATGCCCAATAAGGGGACTGCGCCAAACAAAATTGCCATTTTGTAGAAGGACACACTTCAAGCTCCGCTTTTAGCTATCAAAAAACAATCGCCATTCATTTGGATTGTAGATTGAAAAGCCCTAATTCCTTCAGTAAAACCAGGGAAGTTATGGGCAAAACACAAAACCGCTGGCACTTCGAAAGTACTGCAGAAATGTACTTTCTCTGGTTCGAAAGTATGATACCTTCACTCCTTTTTCAAGTATGTTTTTCTCGTTCAGTCTTGATGCTTTGTATTTCTGAAGCTTTTTTGGATAGGCCCAAATCACGTGGCTAAATCATTCAACTCGTGCTTTATCAAATCCCCCACGAACTGAATCCTCGTGAATGTCAAATCTGCATCATTGCTGTCACTGCGTTCTTCAACATCACTCAGATCTTCTAGAGGAGGGAGTTGTTCGAAAAAATGGCACTGGAATTTCTGCTGATGAGGCATTGGTCTTATAGCTGACGGTAGATTAGGATATTTATTTTATTTTTATTTTTTTTGTTAAGTCCTGATGTTTTCAAATAAAAAAAAAAGTAACAGTCTGTGGAATGATCTTTTTGCTCGCGCCAAAACCATGGGGATAACAAATGCCAACTTTTCAACGGTTCCTTTGGTCCACATCTAATCTCTCGACACACTGCTTGCACACTTTTTGAGGGGCCCCATAGCTTGTCTTGATCACCGAGTTTCACTTTAAATAGCGAAAAAATGCTTGTTTGACAAATACGCTGATGCTTGCCCTCTGACTTGGAATGGTGAAACTACCACAAAATAAGCAGGAGTCAGGGTTGTTTAGGCATTTACGACGAGACGTAGCAGGAGCAGACATTTATCTGAAACAAAAGAAATATATAAACCTTTTAAATAAAACACTAAGCTGGAATAATTACAAGCTTTGAAAACAAAAAAAAACAGCATAAAACGAAAAAAGAAATTACAAGGTATGTTGTTACAAGGTTAAGAGAAAAGCCATAACAAATCCTCCTAATTCCTACTATCCTAGCTTTCTGTTTGCAGATATTGATAGTACTGACCTATTGGGAGCTGCACACACCTCTCACCGCACTGTCTCAATTGTAACTGCACAAACAAGTTGCCACATAGCTCTCGATGAGTCAAATCGTAATCAGCTGGCAAGTTTTACTACAGCTCACAAGTGGAATTTTGCTTATCTGGAGGGTAAGCTGCGGAAAAAAACTTGACGTGCTAGAAAAAAACTGACTACAGATTTGGAATCAGCATGCCAATTTTAGTCTAAATAAGCTCAAAAATCTAACTCAACAATTTTTTTTCTTTCAAATTGTTCCCCAGTGTTATCAATGGAAGACTTGACAACTCCATTAGCGCCAGAGATAAAGGCAGATACCGAGAGTCATGATGAAGGTTGAGCGACGAACGACGAACGACAGAGGAAGGGTAGCGTAAAAGGGATATTTTTCGGAACGATGAGCAGCGACGACGGTCGAAGGTGGGCACGAAGACACGGGGGTACCTGTGTCTTCGTGCCGACCTCCGTCGCTGCTCTTGGTTCCGAAAAATATCCCTTTTATGCTACCCTTCCTCTGTCGTTCGTCGTTCGACCTTCATGACTCTCGGTACGGGCCAAAGTGTTTGCGTGGGAGGAGGTGGCGAGCTGTGTCAACAGCGTAAGTCAGACTCGCCGCCTCTCCTCTGAGGTGAGGAATAAGTTTAAGGACCTCAAGTCGGTGGTGAAAAAGAAGGCAGGCGATGACGCTGCACATCAGCGAGGCACCGGTAAGAATATGCAAGTGTTATCCCTTTATGTCGACAACTGAGCACCTGCTGAGGGAAAACCATATTTAGTTCCCTTTGTTTGATTAGGGAAATTCATGGCCCTGGCGCTGGTGAGGCCGCAAGACTAGTGTAGAGTGATTTTATGTAAAGTAACTTTCTTCAAGTGTACTTGTGAATATGCAGCAAATAACAGGAATAATTATATCATTGCAGCGTCAGATAAGGTTTTTAATTATTTTTAACATAATGGTTCAACTGCAGTTTAAAGCATTACAAGGCACGTAGTAATAACCATCATCATCTTGTAGAGCTGCCCATTAGCAACACTTGTAACCATAAGCGGTCAAACACAGGCGGCAAGTGCAGTTTGTTGGTCCTCCACGCTCGCATCTCCCGCGTCTGTCGCCTGCACAACGAGAACTGTGACGTCACGTGCAAGGAACCTATACTTAGAATAAATGTCCTCAGTCCAGTATCAATGCATTGTTTTGGAAGAATATCGTGTTTGAAAGCAATTTTAATTACAGGAAACTTATGGAATTTGAAAACTTTCAATATTATCATCTTCGCTTATCCAGGTATTTCTTTTTCAATTTCTATTTTGTGATCATCTTCATCTCCCGTAAATGACATCATCGACCCTGGCTATTGTGATATTGTTTAGAACCTTCAGTTCGGGTGGCATAAGTGGAGCAAATCCATTTTGTTCCAGTAGTAGCGTAATGTCAGACATAAATTGTTTTTCCACCGCTATCATCGTCCAGCAAGAGTGCCAGGAATCCATCGTAAACTGGGATCAACCTTGTTGCCTGGATCTGCTTGGAGCATAAGAGTTCCAAGAGCTGTCTTTTTATCTCTGTCGTCAGAGTTACGGCATTTTATTTTGACACGAGCCATCACGTCATACAAAAATGAATATGGATGAAAAAGTAATCCAATTGCCCCAAAGAAATAGCAGGAACAATAATTACTTAAGTCCTCACAATAAGAAATGACCGGTAATAGTTGTAAAAATAACTAAGACACTATCAAACTGGCAGACCAAAGCTG
>JACEEZ010024233.1:7500-12500 GCA_016584305.1 Chionoecetes opilio
GGGTAGGCTGGTGGGCGTGAGGGTTGCCATGGTGACGGGAGGGCGGGCGGGCGGGCGGGCGGCGCGTTTGGCCTCTGCGGAATTCACTGGTTCGGACAAAACGCTGAAGAATTTGTGGCATATTTCCTGGGTTGCCGCGGGTCGGGTGGGCAGACAGCTGCGTGGGGCCGCGGGCATGGGCATTGGGCATGGGCCGGCATTTTAATCTATGCGCCAAAATACCAGCCATGACAGCTCAAGGAATTTAATGTTGTATAGAGGGGGGCGGCGCGCGCGTGTGTGTGTGTGTGTGTGTGTGTGTGTGTATGTGTGTGTGTGTGTGTTGTGTGTGTGTGTGTGTGTGTGTGTGTGTGTGTGTGTGTGTGTGTGTGTGTGTGTGTGTGTGTGTGCTGGTATGGGGGTCTGCCCGTCGCCTCCCTTCAGCTATTGATACTGTAAGGGTAAAAAAAAACGTGGTATTCTGATTTTCAGGTGTAAAAAAAAATGTGCAATAGTTCCCCAGTGGATGATGGCAGTGTTCTGACCCTGAGCTTGGACCTAACTTAGATCCCACACTATTCCTAACCCTTTGCCATAGTCCTAGGATACCTTACACCTACCCTGGCGCGGTGGTATGGCCCTAGTAATGGTGCCGGGAGGACAGTGCCACCCAGACGTGAGTGAGGTATACTTTAGTGAGCGTTGAAGTCGTGTGGGTGGGTCGGGATGCACGGGGCATGCGGCTGGAAAGACTCTGCCCGTAGTAGGAACATAGCCCAGGGCAGCTTCCCTCGCATGCCAGATGTCACTAGATTCCTGCGGCCGCACGCTACCCCCTGAGGCCCTGATTGTCATAAGGGTTACCCCGGGGGACTCAACACCCGGTATTTGTGAGAGGAATACACCCAGGTGGAAGGGAGGCTGGTGTTATGGCGGCACAGGGGAGATGAGCGGCTCGGCAAGGCTCTCTCCCACCTCGGCACTCGGCAGCAGAATCTTGCTTGTCAGGTGGCAGAGCGCTCAGCCTCGTAACCCAGGCGGCGGTACAGTACCACAGCCTTGCTACCCCTCCACCACCCCCACCCCCGCCTCCCCCACCACCACCACCCCACCCCACCCCACCAACACCCCTCCCCTACCACCACCACAACACCCTTCCCCTACCACCAACACCCCTCCCCCACCACCACCACACCACCACAACACCCTTCCCCCACCACCAACCCCCACCCACCCCACCAACACCACTCCCCTACCACCACCACACCACCACAACACCCTTCCCCCACCACCAACACCCCACCCCACCCCACCCCACCAACACCCCTCCCCTACCACCAACACCACCAACACCCTTCCCCCACCACCACCAACACCCCTCCCTACCACCACCACCACCACACACCCTTCCCCCCACCACCAACACCTTCCCCACCACCAACACCCTTCCACCCAACACCCTTCCCCTACCCCTAACACCCCTCCCCCACACCACCAACACCCTTCCCCCACCACCACACACCTTCCCTCCCCTACCACCAACACCCTTCCCCCACACCACCAAACCCTTCCCCCACCACCAACACCCTTCCCCACCACCAACACCCTTCCCCTACCACCAACACCCCCCCCACACCCTCCACCAACCACCACCCTTCCCCCACCACCACCCAACCACCCCTCCCCCACCACCACAACACCCTTCCCCACCACCACCACCCTTCCCCCACCACCAACACCCTTCCCCCACCACCAACACCCTTCCCCCACCCACCAACACCACCCACACCACCAACACCCTACCCCCACCACCACCACCACCAACACCCTCCCCCACCACCAACAACACCCTCCAACCCACCACCACCCCTCCCCCACCACCAACACCCTTCCCCCACCACCAACACCATTCCCCACTACCAACACCACCAAACACCACCACACCCCACCACCACCACCCTCCTACCCACCAACACCCCTTCCCCCACCACCACCACCCTTCCACCCACCACCACCACCCTTCCCCCACCACCAACACCCTTCCCCCCACCACCAACACCCTTCCCCTCCCCACCACCAACACCCCTCCCCTACCACCACCACCCCTTCCCCCACCAACACCACCCTTCCCCCACCACCAACACCCTTCCCCCACCACCAACACCCTTCCCTCCCACCACCAACACCCTTCCCCCCCACCAACACCCTTCCCTCCCTACCACCAACACCCCTCCCCCACCACAACACCCCCCCCTACCACCACCACCCTTCCCCCACCAACACCACCTCCCCACCCCAACACCACCCTTCCCCCACACCAACACCCTTCCCCCACCACCAACACCCTTCCCTCCCCACCACCAACACCCTTCCCCCACCACCAACACCACCCTTCCCCCACCACCAACACCCTTCCCCCACCACCAACACCCTTCCCTCCCCACCACCAACACCCTTCCTCCCCACCACCAACACACCACCCTTCCCCACCACCACCCACCTCCCACACCAACACCCTTCCCCACCACCAACACCACCCTTCCCCCACCACCAACCCTTACCCACCCAACCTTCCCCACCACCAACACCCTTCCCCCACCACCAACACCCTTCCCTCCCCACCACCAACACCTTCCCCCCACCACCAACACCCTTCCCCCACCACCAACACCCTTCCCCCACCACACACCCTTCCCTCCCCACCACCACACCACCCTTCCCCCACCACCACACCCTTCCCCACCACGAACACCCTTCCCCCACCACACCACCACCCTTCCCCCACCACCAACACCCTTCCCCACCACCAACACCCTTCCCCACCACCAACACCCTTCCCCCACCACTAACACCCTTCCCCCCCACCCACCTCCCACACCAACCCTTCCCCCCCACCACCAACACCCTTCCCCCACCACCAACACCCTTCCCCCACCACCAACACCCTTCCCTCCCACCACCAACACCCTTCCCTCCCTACCACCAACACCCTTCCCCCACCACCGAACACCCTTCCCCACACCACCACCACCCTTCCCCCACCACCAACACCCTTCCCCACCACCAACACCCTTCCCCACCACAACACCCTTCCCCCACCACTAACACCCTTCCCCCACCACCACCACCACCTTCCCCCACCACCAACACCCTTCCCCACCACCAACACCCTTCCCCCACCACCAACACCCTTCCCCCACCACTAACACCCTTCCCCCACCACCAACACCCTTCCCCCACCACCAACACCCTTCCCCCACCACCAACACCCTTCCCCCCACCACCACCCTTCCCCCACCACCAACACCCTTCCCCCACCACCAACACCCTTCCCCCCCCACCTCACCACACCCTTCCCCCCACCACTACCACCCTTCCCCCACCACCACCCCCACAACCCTTCCCCACCACCAACACCCTTCCCCACCACCAACACCCTTCCCCACCACCAACACCCTTCCCCACACACCACCACACCACCCTTCCCCCACCACCAACACCCTTCCCCCCACCAACACCCTTCCCCCACCACCAACACCCTTCCCCCACCACCAACCACCCTTCCCCCACCACCAACACCCTTCCCCCCCACCTCCCCCACCACACACCCTTCCCCACCACCACAACACCCTTCCCTCACCACCAACACCCTTCCCCCACCACCAACACACCTTCCCCACCACCACCAACACCCTTCCCCACCACACAACACCCTTCCCCACCACCAACACCCTTCCCCCAACCACCAACACCCTTCCCACCACCACACCCTTCCCCCACCAACACCCTTCCCCCACCACCAACACCCTTCCCTCCACCAACCACCACCACACCCTTCCCCCACCACCACCAACACCCTTCCCCACCACCAACACCCTTCCCTCACCACCAACACCCTTCCCACCACTTCCCACCACCAACACCCTTCCCCCACCACCAACACCCTTCCCCACCACCAACACCCTTCCCCACCACCAACACCCTTCCCCCACCCAACACCCTTCCCCCACCACCACACCCTTCCCACCCCACCACCACCAACACCCTTCCCCACCACCAACACCCTTCCCCACCACAACACCCTTCCCCCCACCACACCTTCCCCCACCACACACCCTTCCCCCACCACCAACACCCTTCCCACCCACACACCCTTTCCCCACCACCAACACCCTTCCCACCACACAACACCCTTCCCCCACCACCAACACCCTTCCCCCACCACCACAACACCTTCCCCCACCACCAACACCCTTCCCCACCACCAACACCCTTCCCCCTACCACCAACACCCTTCCCCACCACCACCACACCTCCCTCCCCACCTACCAACCAACCCTTCCCCCACCACCACAACACCCTTCCCCACCACCAACACCCTTCCCCACCACCAACACCCTCCCCACACCACCAACACCCTTCCCCACCACCAACACCCCTCCCCCACCACCAACACCCTCCCTCCCCAACACCCTTCCCCACCACCAACACCCTTCCCCCACCACCAACACCCTTCCACCCACCACCACACCCTTCCCCACACCACACACCCTTCCCCCACCACACACCCTTCCCCAACCACCAACACCCTTCCCCTACCACCAACACCCTCCCCCACCACCAACACCCTTCCCCCACCACCAACACCCTTCCCCACCACCAACACCCTTCCCACCACCAACACCCTTCCCCCACCACCAACACCCTTCCCCCACCACCAACACCCTTCCCCACCACACACCCTTCCCCCACCACCAACACCCTTCCCCCACCACCAACACCCTTCCCCACCACCAACACCCTCCCCACCACCAACACCCTTCCCCACCACCAACACCCTTCCCCACCACCAACACCCTTCCCCACCACCAACACCCTTCCCCCACCACCAACACCCTTCCCCCACCACCAACACCCTTCCCCCACCACCACACCCTCCCACCACCAACACCCTCCCCCACCACCACACCCTCCCACCACACACCCTTCCCCACACCAAAACCCTGTCACCCAACCAACCA
>JACEEZ010024233.1:15000-27500 GCA_016584305.1 Chionoecetes opilio
ACACACACACACACACACACACACACACACACACACCACACACACACACACACACACACACACACAACACACATACACACCCACACACACCTATCACAACCACAACAACACACACACACACACACTACTACACACACACACACACCACACACACACACACACACACACACACACGTACCTACACACACAACACACCAACACCGTCTGTATGCAAATGAATCTATGTTTAAAATGATGAATAAATGAGACTTAGACCCTGTGTGTGTGTGTGTGTGTGTGTGTGTGTGTGTGTGTGTGTGGTGTGTGTGGTGTGTGTGTGTGGTGTGTGGTGTTGTGTGTACTCGTGTGGTCTCGTCTCTATAGCTATATTTATACAGGTTTTTTCCATAAAATGATGCTCACTATTTTTGGCATATATAATTTCTTCCTCTAGTCCGTTGTGTGTGTGTGTGGGTGGGTGTGTGTGTGTGTGTGTGTGTGTGTGTGTGTGTGTGTGTGTGTGTGTGTGTGTCATATAGAGCGGAGGAGGCTATTGCTTAAATGCATTTATATTGTGAGTATGGAAATTCATAGCTCTCTCTCCTCTCTGCTCTCTTCTCTCTCTGGCATCTCATATTCTCTCTCCTCTGTCCTTCTCTTCTCTCTCTCTCTCTGTCTGTCTCTCTCTCGTCTTCTCTCTCTCTCTCTTTTCTCTCTGTCTGTCTCTCTCTCTCTCTCGTCTCTCTCGCACTTAATATTTCAAACGTTAGAGGTAATGTGACTAGCTAAAGCGCCCTGGGGCGACTTTTGGCTAGCTCCTGTGGAGGCTATTGGTGGGCCTTTGGCCCACCACCTATGTTTGGTGGGCCGAAGGCCCACCAAACACAGACTCTCCAGATAGCCCCTTCTAACTTTCCTGAAATCATGGATGTAGAAATGTATGTATTAACGCCAACCCATTCACATCACCCCCAACCCATTCACTCACCCATTACCCATCACCCCCAACCCATTCACTCACCCATTACCCATCACCCCCCACCCATTCACTCACCCATTACCCATCACCCCCCACCCATTCACTCACCCATTACCCATCACCACCCATCACTCACCATTACCCTCACCCCCATCTATCCCTCACCCATCACCCATCACCCCCACCCATTCACCACCATCACCCCCCCCATACCATTCACCCCCATGCACTCACCCTCACCCATCACCCCCCACCCATTCACTCACCCATCACCCCACACCCATTACCCATCACCCCACCCATTCACTCACCCATTACCCATCACCCTACATCAAGGTTTCCTCAATTCTCGCAACCCACTTTTTTCTCTTCACAGTTCTCGCTAATAGGCTGCTAAAAAAAAAAAAAAATGATCGGATCATCTCATAAGTGGGCTTAAAACCTTCCCCTGGTCAACCCGGTTCCAAAAATGTTTTATATGATGGGATTCCGCCAAGGGGGGCGGAACATATACCACACACACACACAGACACCACACTACACACACACACACTTTCGCTTATATTATTATAGAAGTACGGAAGTTATGTTTACGTCTGAAAATGATGGGATTATTATTATATTAGTATTATTAGTATTGCTATTCTAGTAATTTCTAGTCTCTATTGCTCTAATTGTATTATGCTTCCTTATGTTATTATTATATGCCTCGTAATTCTCCAAGATTCTAATAACTCTTTTGTACAGTTATTTTTTCTCTCTCTTACCGTAGATAACACTATAGTCGCCAGTTACTTGACACTGCACTAATGTCGCCAGGCACAATATATTACGAATTATAGCATCATTACAGCCTTGTATGTGCCACTGAAGACATGTAGTGTGATGTACATAATATAAACTACTGTGTATCATCTTCAGTGGCACATAAAAGTCTGTAGTGATGCTATAATTCGTAATCTATTGTGCCTGGCGACATTAGTGCAGTGGCGAGTGACTGGCGACTATAGTGTTATCTACGGTAGGGAGATGGAAGTTTGGTATGGTAAAGATATGGAAGTTTATGTGTTATTTTGTCTCTCTTAGGGGATGGAAGTTTGGTATGGAAGTTTATGTGTTATTTTGTCTCTCTCTTAGGGGGATGGAAGTTTATGTGTTATTTTGTCTCTCTTAGGGGGATGGAAGTTTGGTATGGAAGTTTATGTGTTATTTTGTCTCTCTCTTAGGGGGATGGAAGTTTATGTGTTATTTTGTCTCTCTTAGGGGGATGGAAGTTTGGTATGGAAGTTTATGTGTTATTTTGTCTCTCTCTTAGGGGGATGGAAGTTTTATGTTTGTTTTGTCTCTCTTAGGGGGATGGAAGTTTGGTATGGAAGTTTATGTGTTATTTTGTCTCTCTCTTAGGGGGATGGAAGTTTATGTGTTATTTTGTCTCTTAGGGGATGGAAGTTTGGTATGGTAAAGGTATGGAAGTTTATGTGTTATTTTTTCTCTCTCTTAGGGGGATGGAAGTTTGGTATGGAAGTTTATGTGTTATTTTCTCTCTCTTAGGGGGATGGAAGTTTGGTATGGAAGTTTATGTGTTATTTTCTCTCTCTTAGGGGGATGGAAGTTTGGTATGGTAATGGTATGGAAGTTTATGTTATTTTTGCTCTCTTAGGTGGATGGAAGTTTGGTATGGTAAAGGTATGGAAGTTTATGTGCTATTTTTGGTCTCTCTTAGGGGGATGGAAGTTTGGTATGGAAGTTTATGTTATTTTCTCTCTCTCTCCCAGGGGATGGACGCCAGTGAAGAGCCGCTCCTGCAGTTCAAATTCAGAGTACAGTTCTACGTGGAGACTCACCTCCTGCTCAGGTACGGGCGTGACTATTTTTCATAAGAACATAAGAACATAAGAAAGTAAGGAAGCTACAAGAGGCCGTGAGACCTACACGAGGTAGTTCCTGTTACCTAACTCTACCTATATCCACCTCTCTTCCCCATCCATGAATTTATCCAGACTCCTTTTAAAGACCCCAATAGACTCCGCATTGACCACCTGACGACTGAGTCCATGCCAATCATTCACCACCCTATTTGTGAACCAGTTTTTCCCTATTTCCTTTTTAAATCTACGCTTTTCCAGCTTGAATCCATTACTTCTCGCTCTACCCTGCTTACTAACCTTAAGAAATGTTCCTACATCGCCTATATTGTATCCCTTGATCCACTTAAACACTTCTATCAGATCGCCCCTTACTCTACGCCTCGCGAGTGAGTGGAAATTTAATAGTTTCAATCTCTTTTCATAACTATTTTACTGTCTCACTTACTTACTCATTTGACCTGGATGTTATTATTCACCTGTTTTCTTTATTTACCTTCATGTTACCTGTTATTCCTATTGTTGTCATCATATTTACTTCCCTGACTGTCTCACACACAGGTACGCACGTGACTCTAGGACTCTCTTGATCACATTACATCATATCACTATTCACCTGTGTCCTTGATTTATCTCTCATCTTATCTATCTTATCTATCTGCATTTACGACCTTCATTATACTCTCTGTTATCATGGTTATCATCACTTTTATAACGTCACTCATTGTCCTGGATTTCCTTAGTATCATTTGTTGTCATTTTTTCTTCTTCGTGTTACAAAATACCTACCGTAGTAAAGTCGCCAGGACAACTTTTTTTTTCTGTTTACAGCCGTGTGGTGGCGTTAATACTTACATTTCTACATCCATGATTTCAGGACAGTTAGAAGGGGCTATCTGGAGAGTCTGTGTCATTTTGTGTCTTCATCTGTGTCATATTATGGCTATAAATGAACAAATTACAAAAATATCTACAAAGTGGCTACCAACAGTAGAGTCGCCATCTAGTGTTTATTTACTGAGTGTCCTCCCGCTGTCGTCGTCGCCCGAAGAAAAAAACGAGTAGTGAAATTTGAAACCGTCTATACTCGCAGATACAAAGCATAAAACAACGCTGAAACAGGTAGATTATACAGTCATGATATAAACTACTGTGTATCATCTTCAGTGGCACATAAAAATCAGTAGTGATGCTATAATTCGTAATATATGGCGGCTGGCGACATTAGTGCAGGTGGCGACTTGACTGTTATCTACGGTACTGTGTTTACTTTTTTTTCTCTCTCTCTCTACGTCATCTTTTCCTTGACCCTCTCTCCTCTCCTTTTTAAATACACTCACATCTTTACTTTTACCCTCTCTCCTCTCCTTTTTTAATACACTCTCATCTTTTCCTTTGCCCTCTCTCCTCTCCTTTTTAATACACTCATCTTTACTTTTACCCTCTCTCCTCTCCTTTTTTAATACACTCTCATCTTTTCCTTTACCCTCTCTCCTCTCCTTTTTTAATACACTCATCTTTTCTTTCCCTCTCTCCTCTCCTTTTTAATACACCTCATCTTTCTTTTAGCCCTCTCTCCTCTCCTTTTTTAATACACTCTCATCTTTTACTTTTACCCTCTCTCCTCTCCTTTTTTAATACACTCACGTTCCTTTACTTTCTCTTTTCTCCTTTTGTGCCCTACCTCTTTTTACCTCCTCTTCGCCTTTAGAAGAACGTAATTTCCTTGTAACTTGCTCCTTACACTTTTTAATATACAGCCATCATTTTATAGCTATGCCCTCCTTTTATATCCTTTTCCATTTGCCCCATGTCTCTATTTTAATACTTTTTTATTTTATCTCCACATCTTTTTTTATAAGAAATCTCTGGGTTACCTTCCCTCACTCTCTCACTTTTTTTACACTACCTCTCACTTTTCTTCCTCCTCCTTCCTTTTTCACTCCCGCCTTCTTTCCATTTTTTTTTCGTGCCCCTAAACCTCTGTGTACCGTCACTCATTTAACCCCTTGAGACCCAGAACGTAATTTCCATTGTAATTTGGCTGCCAATTAGACGATTTTTAGATAATATAAGCAACATTTTATAGCTATGACCTGTTTAGTATCCTTTTCCACTAGCTAATGTGGTATATTTACCTGTTACTTTTTTTTCATTTTATGGCTCGCCAACCAGACCATTTTTAGTAAGGAATAGACTCATGACCTTCTCTCTCTCTACTTTCTTATCTTATCTACTTTATGCTTCGCACTCTTCTCCTTCTTCCTTCTTTAGTGCACCTTCCTTCCTGCCTTCATTGTTTCCTATTATTATTCCTTCTCTTCCCCAAACCCTTCACCCTCCTCCTCTCTCATTTCACTTCTTCGCCTCTTCCACCTCCTTTTAATGCCCTTTCCTTCTTCTGTGTGCCAAACCCACCTCCCACCACCCTCCCCCACCACCACCTCCACCCTACCCCTTCACCACCACCACCCTCCCCCACCACCACCACACCCTCCCCCACCACCACCACCCTCCCCCCACCACCACCAACACCCTCCCCACCACCACCAACCCCTCCCCCACCACCACACACCTTCCCACCCCCACCCTCCCACCACCACAACACCCCCCCACACCACCACACCTCCCCACCACCACAACACCCTCCTCCACCACACACACTTCCCCCACCCCCACAACCACCACACCCCTCCCCCACCACCACCACCCTTCCCTACCACCAACACCCTTCCCCCACCACCAACACCCTTCCCCTACCACCACCACCCTTCCCCCACCACCACCACCCTTCCCTACCACCAACACCCTTCCCCCACCACCAACACCCTTCCCCTACCACCACCACCCTTCCCCCACCACCAACACCCTTCCCCTACCACCACCACCCTTCCCCTACCACCAACACCCTTCCCCCACCACCAACACCCTTCCCCCACCACCAACACCCTTCCAACACCTACTACACATTCCTAAACCTTCTCCTTCTGAAATACACTCCTATGCTACCCGCACGTTAAGTTGGCGAAAATGTAGCCCCTTCACCCCCCCCCCCCCCTTCCGAACGCACGGGATTGGCTGAGGTGTTAGGTGTTGATGAGAATGCCTTACTAAAAGTTCCGCCTTAAAGCCTCAACACCCAACACCTCAGCCAATCCGTGCGTTCGGAAGGGGGGAATGAAGGGGCCACATTTTCGCCAACTTAACGTGCGGCGAGTGTAGTATCTTCCTTCAACGCCCTCACCCTCCCTTACTTCCTCCTCACCAGGGACAGCCTCTCCCGCCTCCACTACTACCTGCAACCCCTTCTATGCTACTCTGTAAACCTTGTCTAACACTCTACACGTTCATAAACCCTGTCCCTACTCCTTCAATACACGCCTTCCTTCCTTCCTTCCTTCCTTCCTTCCTTCCTTCCTTCCTTCCTTCCTTCCTTCCTTCCTTCTTCCTTCCTTCAGTTTACAGTGTTTATTTTCTGTTTTCCTTAACCCCTTGAACGTAATTTCAATCGTAATTTGGGTACCATTAGACGATTTCTAATTAATATAAGAAATATTTTATAGCTATGACCTGTTTAGTATCCTTGTCCACTTACTAATTTGGTATATTCAGTGACTTTTCGTAATTTTATGGCTCGACAACATACAATTTTATATAGCCAAGGAAAGATCTGGGCGTGAAGGGGTTAACACACTCTCGTTCCTTCCTTCCATTAGTTTGCAGTGTCCTTAGCCTCCCTTTATATATATATATCAAGTCTAGGCGTCCAGCCTCTGGGCCTTGGCTTTTGGCTCAGTTCTTGCGGCTGGAACGTGGCAGCGAGCCACGTTCCAGCCAATTAACTCATTACGCTAATTACTCATTAAGGGCTTGTTCTACGCAAAAAGTTTGTTACACAGACTCCCATTGATTTTGACAGCACTACTTGCATGTCAAATTTCAGCTCAATCCGACAATATTTAGGAGTAGTTTACGCTAATTACTCATTAAGGGCTTGTTTTACGCAAAAAGTTTGTTTCACAGACCCCCATTGATTTTGACAGCACTACTTGCATGTCAAATTTCAGCTCAATCCGACAATATTTAGGAGTAGTTATACACTTTTTGGCTTAAACTTGGTTCCACGGGTCTTATGGTAAGAAGCAGCTGGCTTCGCTCGCTGCCAATTAGTATATCAGTTTTTTCCATCTTTTTTTCTTGCCGTCACAAACCCCTTCTATGTTAGGCATTTAACCTTCTCTCACACTCTACACCGTCTTTTTCCTGACCGTCTCCTTTTTTGTCTTCAATGCGTACACTTTTGTCTTCAGTTTGATCTCTTCATCTTCGCTACACTCTCGTTACTTCAGTTTTTAGTGTTTATACTCACTCAACCTTAACAGTACAGTACCTTATTTACCTTATGGAACAGTAGTCTTTGTACCTACCTATGTTACCTTGCTATGTTCTCCCCTCTCCCGCCTCCACTACTACCTGCAGCTGCCCTAACCCCTTCTATGTTACCTACCTATGTTACCTTGCTATGTTCTCCCCTCTCCTTCCTTAAGACACTCTTCGTTACTTCTTTCCTTCAGTTCACAGTGTCCTTAGCCTCCCTTTAGGTAGATCACCCGACCTTGCTCAACCTTGCTTTGTCATCAACCTCCACTGCCCCCACCTTATAGCATTGGGGGAAGGCCGTAGTGGGGGTGGGAAGGGGTTAAAGTAGGGGAAAAAGAAAAAACTGAGTTAATTTTAGTGGGGAAAGAGAGAAAAAGAATTTGAAAGTTGTATTTTTGTGTGTGTTATGGTGTGTTTTAAAGGGGTTTGTGCGTATGTTTGTGTGTGTATTGACCCCCCAACACACTGTCTCCACCTTATAGTATTGGGGGAAGGCCGTAGGGGGGGTAGGAGGGGGTTAAAAAAGGGGAAAAAGAACCTTTCTCAACCTGGCTTGGTCATCAACTTCCGATCGCCTTTTTTTTCTCGCCACAATTTTTTTTACGTGATCATATTCTTTTTTTTCTTTAACCCCTTGAGGCCCAGAACGTAATTTCCATTTAATTTGGGTACCATTAGACGATTTTTAGTGACTATAAGCAATAGTTTATAGCTATGACCTGTTTAGTATCCTTTTCGACTAGCTAATTTGGCTTATTTATTTACTTTACGTGATTTTATAGCTCGAAAACATACAATTTTTTATAGCAAAGGAAAGATCTGGGCGTGAAGGGTTAATTAATACACTTCGGTCGTTCAGTTTCTAGCTTCTTCAACACTTCGTTCGTTCAGTTTCTAGCTTCTTCAACACTTCCTTCGTTCAGTTTCTAGCTTCTTCAACACTTCGTTCGTTCAGTTTCTAGCTTCTTCAACACTTCGGTCGTTCAGTTTCTAGCTTCTTCAACACTTCGGTCGTTCAGTTTCTAGCTTCTTCAACACTTCCTTCGTTCAGTTTCTAGCTTCTTCAGCACTTCGGTCGTTCAGTTTCTAGCTTCTTCAACACTTCCTTCGTTCAGTTTCTAGCTTCTTCAACACTTCGTTCGTTCAGTTTCTAGCTTCTTCAACACTTCGGTCGTTCAGTTTCTAGCTTCTTCAACACTTCCTTCGTTCAGTTTCTAGCTTCTTCAACACTTCCTTCATTCAGTTTCTAGCTTCTTCAACACTTCGTTCAGTTTCTAGCTTCTTCACACTTCTTCGTTCAGTTCTAGTTCTTCAACACTTCGGTCGTTCAGTTTCTAGCTTCTTCAACACTTCCTTCGTTCAGTTTCTAGCTTCTTCAACACTTCGGTCGTTCAGTTTCTAGCTTCTTCAACACTTCCTTCGTTCAGTTTCTAGCTTTTTCAACACTTCGGTCGTTCAGTTTCTAGCTTCTTCAACACTTCCTTCGTTCAGTTTCTAGCTTCTTCAACACTTCGGTCGTTCAGTTTCTAGCTTCTTCAACACTTCGGTCGTTCAGTTTCTAGCTTCTTCAACACTTCAGTCGTTCAGTTTCTAGCTTCTTCAACACTTCGGTCGTTCAGTTTCTAGCTTCTTCAACACTTCGGTCGTTCAGTTTCTAGCTTCTTCACACTTCGGTCGTTCAGTTTCTAGCTTCTTCAACACTTCGGTCGTTCAGTTTCTAGCTTCTTCAACACTTCGGTCGTTCAGTTTCTAGCTTCTTCAACACTTCGGTCGTTCAGTTTCTAGCTTCTTCAACACTTCGGTCGTTCAGTTTCTAGCTTCTTCAACACTTCGGTCGTTCAGTTTCTAGCTTCTTCAACACTTCGGTCGTTCAGTTTCTAGCTTCTTCAACACTTCGGTCGTTCAGTTTCTAGCTTCTTCAGCACTTCGGTCGTTCAGTTTCTAGCTTCTTCAGCACTTCGGTCGTTCAGTTTCTAGTTTCTTCAACACTTCGGTCGTTCAGTTTCTAGCTTCTTCAACACTTCGGTCGTTCAGTTTCTAGCTTCTTCAACACTTCGTCGTTCAGTTTCTAGCTTTTTCAACACTTCGGTCGTTCAGTTTCTAGCTTCTTCAACACTCTCTTCGTTTCTACTTCTTCACACTTTCTTCAGTTTCTAGTTCTCAACATTCGTCTTCAGTTTGCACTTCTCAACCGTTCTCTGATACACAAGTCACCCAGAACCCAGAACGAGAAATACCAGAAAGTCACCCAGAAAACCCAAGAACGAAGAAATAACCAAGAAAAGTCACCCAGAAAACCCAAGAACGAAGAAATAACCAAGAAAAGTCACCTAGAAAACCCAAGAACGAAGAAATAACCAAGAAAAGTCACCCAGAAAACCCAAGAACGAAGAAATAACCATGAAAAGTCACCCAGAAAACCCAAGAACGAAGAAATAACCAAGAAAAGTTACCCAGAAAACCCAAGAACGAAGAAATAACCATGAAAAGTCTCCCAGAAAACCCAAGAACGAAGAAATAACCAAAAAAAGTCACCCAGAAAACCCAAGAACGAAGAAATAACCAAGAAAAGTCACCCAGAAAACCCAAGAACGAAGAAATAACCATGAAAAGTCTCCCAGAAAACCCAAGAACGAAGAAATAACCAAAAAAAGTCACCCAGAAAACCCAAGAACGAAGAAATAACCATGAAAAGTCTCCCAGAAAACCCAAGAACGAAGAAATAACCAAGAAAAGTCACCCAGAAAACCCAAGAACGAAGAAATAACCAAGAAAAGTCACCTAGAAAACCCAAGAACGAAGAAATAACCAAGAAAAGTCACCCAGAAAACCCAAGAACGAAGAAATAACCAAGAAAAGTCACCCAGAAAACCCAAGAACGAAGAAATAAACAAGAAAAGTCACCCAGAAAACCCAAGAACGAAGAAATAACCAAGAAAAGTTACCCAGAAAACCCAAGAACGAAGAAATAACCATGAAAAGTCACCCAGAAAACCCAAGAACAAAGAAATAACCAAGAAAAGTCACCCAGAAAACCCAAGAACGAAGAAATAACCATGAAAAGTCACCCAGAAAACCCAAGAACAAAGAAATAACCAAGAAAAGTTACCCAGAAAACCCAAGAACGAAGAAATAACCAAGAAAAGTCACCCAGAAAACCCAAGAACAAAGAAATAACCAAGAAAAGTCACCCAGAAAACCCAAGAACGAAGAAATAACCAAGAAAAGTCACCCAGAAAACCCAAGAACGAAGAAATAACCAAGAAAAGTCACCCAGAAAACCCAAGAACGAAGAAATAACCAAAAAAAGTCACCCAGAAAACCCAAGAACAAAGAAATAACCAAGAAAAGTCACCCAGAAAACCCAAGAACAAAGAAATAACCAAGAAAAGTCACCCAGAAAACCCAAGAACAAAGAAACAGTGATCTGATACACTCTTAACCTATACACGCAACCTATTTTTTTTTCAATGCCTATTATATACTGCATTATCATTTTTTCACCCTCCCTTTCTTCTGCCTCCCCAGGGACAGCCTCTCCCGCCTCCACTACTACCTGCAGCTGCGCGAGAACGTCATGCAGTATCAGCAGCCGCTCAGCGAAGAGACAGCCTTTCTGCTCGCCTCCCACGCCCTGCAGGCGGACTTGGGCGACCACAGCGACGACTGCCACCACGGCCACTACTTCGAACCCCACCTCTACTTCCCAGCCTGGGTGAGTGGTGCTTCCTTCTACTAATATGACACAACACTTGAGATAGTAGATAGATAGATAAATAGATAGGTAGATAGATAAATAAATATATATATATATATATATATATATATATTATATATATATATATATATATATATATATATATATATATATTATATATATATAGATAGATAGATAGATAGATAGATAGATAGATAGATAGATAGATAGATAGATAGATAGATAGATAGATAGATAGATAGATAGATAGAAGATAGATAGATAGATAGATAGAAGATAGATAGATAGAGATAGATGAGATAGTATAGATAATGATGATGATAGATAGAGTGATAGATAGATAGATGTAGTAGTAGAGAAGCGAGGAGGAGAGGAGAGCTATGTGTGAGTGTGTGTATATATATATGCGAGTGTGTGTGTGTGTGTGTGTGTTTGTGTGTGTGTATATCTGTCTGTCTGTGTATCTGTGTTATGTGTATCCCTTGTATGTGTGTATGTGTATGTGTGTGTGTGTGTGTGTGTGTGTGTGTATGTGTGTGTGTGTGTGTGTGTGTGTGTGTGTGTGTGTGTGTGTGTGTGTCTGTATATTTGTCTGTCTGTGTATCTGTGTTGTGTGTATCCCTTGTGTATGTGTGTGTGTGTGTGTGTATGTGTGTGTGGTGTGTGTATGTGTATTTATGTGTGTGTGTGTGTGTTTGTGTGTCTGTATATCTGCCTGTCTGTGTATCTGTGTTATGTGTATCCCTTGTATGTGCGTGTGTGTGTGTGTGTGTGTGTGTGTATGTGTATGTGTATGTGGTGTGTGTGTGTGTGTATGTGTGTGTGTGTGTGTGTGACTGTATGTGTGTGTCTGTCTGTATGTGTGTGTGTGTATCTCTCCACGTATCCCGTATCAATAACACACAATAACAGCCATTTCATTAACATTTTAGGTCGTTGTAATAGTCTATTCTTGCATTAACATGGTGTACTGCAGAGCATTACTGTTGTTATCTGTAGACCTCCGGGTGAGAATACAATTATTATTATTATTATTATTATTTGTTGTAGGTGGTGGAGAGGGTGGGTGGCGGGTACCTGATGGAGCACACCGCCCACCTGCACCGCGACATGGTGGGCGTGACGCGGGCGGAAGCACAACAGGAGTACATCCGTGAGGCGTCGCAGGCCGAGGCGCCGCATAACTTGCACCTGTACCGCCTCAGGAACAAAAAACAGGACCCCCTCCCCACCGTGGTCACTGCCATCTGCGCCAGGGGCCTAGACATCTATGAGGTGGGTGTCTATCTATCTATCTATCTATATATATGTCTATCTATATGTCTATCTATTGGGGGGGGGGACAGGGGGTGTATCTATCTATATATGTATCTATCTATATGTCTATCTATGAGGGGGGTCGGGATTGGGTGTATCTATCTATCTATCTATCTATCTATATATGTATCTATCTATATACCCGTCAGGGTGGCATGGTTGGTAGAGTCGTGGACTCGCGTGTGCAGCGTCCCTGCGCATTCGGTCAGCGGTTCGAGTCCACTAAGTTCGTCCTGGCGTGGTGGCGCTTTGTATAGTCAAT
>JACEEZ010024233.1:35000-37500 GCA_016584305.1 Chionoecetes opilio
ACCACTACTATTTTCCCCAAGTTATATACACAACCTTCCCTACACCATTCCCATTCCCACGACTACTATTTTTTACGAGTTATATACACAACCTTCCTAACACCTCCCATTCCCACTACTATTTTCCCCAAGTTATATACACAACCTTCCTAACACCTCCCATTCCCATTCCCACTCCCACTACTATTATTTTTCCCAAAGTTATATACACAACCTTCCTAACACCTCCCATTCCCATTCCCACTCCACTACTATTATTTTTCCCAAAGTTATATACACAACCTTCCTAACACCTCCCATTCCCATTCCCACTCCCACTACTATTATTTTTCCCAAAGTTATATACACAACCTTCCTAACACCTCCCATTCCCATTCCCACTCCCACTACTATTTTCCCAAAGTTATATACACAACCTTCCTAACACCTCCCATTCCCATTCCCACTCCCACTACTATTATTTTTCCCAAAGTTATATACACAACCTTCCTAACACCTCCCATTCCCATTCCCACTCCCACTACTATTTTCCCCAAGTTATATACACAACCTTCCTAACACCTCCCATTCCCATTCCCACTCCCACTACTATTTTCCCCAAGTTATATACACAACCTTCCTAACACCTCCCATTACCATTCCCATTCCCACTACTATTTTCCCCAAGTTATATACACAACCTTCCTAACACCTCCCATTCCCATTACCATTCCCACTACTACTATTTTTCCAAAGTTATATACACAACCTTCCTAACACCTTCCATTCCCATTCCCTATCTTTTTCCCTTCCCTCCCACTACTACTACTTTTTTCCTACGTTATATACACAACCTTCCTAACACCTCCACATTCCCATTCCTATTTCCATTCCCATTCCTATTCTAAGTTCCTAACACTTAATTTTTGCTACATTCCTAACTAACCTTTAAATTCTTATACCTCAGTCTCTCTCTCTCTCTCTCTCTCTCTCTCTCTCTCTCTCTCTCTCTCTCTCTCTCTCTCTCTCTCTTCTCTCTCTCTCTCTCTCTCTCTCTCTCTCTCTCTCTCTCTCTCTCTCTCTCTCTCTCTCTCTCTCTCTCTCTCTCTCTCTCTCTCTCTCTCTCTCTCTCTCTCACTTTGCTATTCTTTGACCTCTAACACATAGAAACTATAGTGGTAGAAAGTAGTCACACAGACAGCCTCGTTTGGCCCAGTAGTGATGTTGCTGTCTGTTCTTCCTTTGTATTCCTCCTCCTCCTCCTCCTCCTCCTCCTCCTCCCTCCTCCTCCTCCTCCTCCTCCTCCTCCTCTAGCAAGGCGGTCGAGGTGTCAATTGTTTTTTTTTTTTATTGCTCTCTTATTTTCATTGCTCTCTTATTTTCATTGCTCTCTTATTTTCATTGCTCTCTTATTTTCATTGCTCTCTTATTTTCATTGCTCTCTTATTTTCATTGCTCTCTTATTTTCATTGCTCTCTTATTTTCATTGCTCTCTTATTTTCATTGCTCTCTTATTTTCATTGCTCTCTTATTTTCATTGCTCTCTTATTTTCATTGCTCTCTTATTTTCATTGCTCTCTTATTTTCCTTCCTTCCTTCCTTCCTTCCTTCCTTCCTTCCTTCCTGCCTTCCTTCCTTTCTTCCTGTCCAGCTATATCAACACAAACACACACACACACACACACACACACACACACACACACACACACACACACACACACACACACACACACACACACACACACACAGCTGATGATGATGATAGTGGTGGTGGTAATAAGGCTTAGTATGCTTCCATAAATTAACTCGAATGGCTTAAGTTAAGATTTCTGTGAGGAAAAATCTGTTATTCTTCTTGACGTATTTCATCCTTGCCAAAATAATTCTGTTTCTGGGACCGTATTCACCACCGTCATAGCATCTCAAAGACACATTGTTCATGTTCCTTCTAAAAAAAAATCTCTGGGACCGTATTCACCATGGTCATAACATCTCGACCAATGTTAAAGTGTTTTTGTGTGGTATAAGAGGCAAAGCATTCTGGGACCGTATTCACATTGACACATCTTATTTTAACACAGCATTGAGTCGAGGGAGAAATAAGTCTAGTAACGTTCAAGGTTTAGCGTGTGGTATAAGGTGGAAGGTTTGGGTCGGTATTCAGATTAGCCCGGGCACCGCTTGGCTACCCCGCCGCTTTTGGTGAGGGTATTAGGGGGGGGGGGGGGAGGGAGAGGTGAGGGGAGGAGGTGGAGGAGGGAGGTGGAGGAGGGAAGCGACCGAGTTGTAGTGGAGGGATTGGAGTCTTGGTGCGCTGTGTGGAGTGGCGAGAGAGAGAGAGAGAGAGGAAGAGAGAGGAGAGAGAGAGAGAGAGAGAGAGAGAGAGAGAGAGAGAGAGAGAGAGAGAGAGAGGAGAGAGAGGTGGAGTAGGAAGAGGAGGAGAGGAGAGAGAGAGAGAGAGAAGGGAAGGAGGGATGGGAGGAAGAGGAGGAGGAAGAATAGGAGGAGAGAGAGAAGAAGA
>JACEEZ010024233.1:42500-97500 GCA_016584305.1 Chionoecetes opilio
TTTCTACACGACCAGTGACGAGAAGAGCAAACACCTCCTCTACCTGTGTCGCCTCACCCACCAGTTCAACATGGCCATCCAGCCCCGCCTCGCCGAGCTCAGGCGGCTGCAGGAAGGTGCGTGTGTGTGTGTGTGTGTGTGTGTGTGTAAATTAATGTGTGTGTGACGTATCTATATATATTCAATTTTTTTTTTTTAGATCTTATCACCATGTATTTTAGCTTTCTATGAGTGCATGTGTGTGTGGGGAGGGATGTGTGTGTGTGTGTGTGTGTGTGTGTGTGTGTGTGTGTGTGTGTGTGTGTGTGTCATTCACCCATGGTCTTGTCCACGCGAGTCGGACTCGCGATCGGCAGTTTCAGCCTCCCGGTGCGAGCTTGGAGTTCATTATTACCGATCTTTGGGCAATGCTGGGACCTCACACACCACACACACCCATCCCCTTGCTCAAGGGGGAAAGTAACCGCCCGAACTTGTCAGTGAAAAATCACTTGGAGTAGTGAAGATTCGAACCGGCTAACCACAGAATGGCGGGCATATAATAAGTGCATAGTATTAATAACAGGCTGGAGTCATTCATGCCGTGGCCTTTATAGAAGTCAAGTGGTTTAGTGGCCTTTCAAGTGTGGACGCGCGTCACGGCTTTGTTGTCATCGCACAGCTGATGCCGCGCGTGTGTGTGAGCGCGTGTGTGTGTGTTAATAACTAGGGCATAGCTCCCCACACAGGCATACTAGGTGAGTGACACGCTGACTACTTGTTTATAAGGTGTTAATACATGTCTGGTGGAGGTAAGACATGTCAGGACAAGGAAATATAAGAAATGTTGAAGTAATTTTATTTTCGCTGGCTTGTGGCGGCGCGATTGGCTGTGATGGTTTCTTTTCGTAACGCATATTTTCCTTTATTTTAAGATTACTGAAGGCTCTTATAGTTATATAGAGGTTAGGTGTGTGTTAGGTGTATAGTGTGTGTTAATTACTGAGTGATTATTCCATCAGAACATTAACAGTGATAGAACTCTCGCCAGAGAGACTCAATGGTAAAACTGCAGTGAAGTACAATGCTTCCTATTGACCCTTACTCTCCTGACCTGACAGACCCCCCCAGCTAGTTACCTGACCTAGCCTCCCCGGTAATAATGGACGAGTTTCACGGTCGTTTTCAGAGACACCAACTATTTTTTCTTGGCCTACAATAGGTGCTTGTTCTAATGGTGCTAGTTTTATTTTGCGCAAACCAAAAAAAAAAGAAAAAAAAAAGAAGAAGTATATTTTGTGGTTAAGGTTAGGTTAAGTTTCTTTAAAACCTGTAAGGCTAGGTTAGGTTAGGTTATGTTTCATTAAAACATAAGGTTAGGTTAGGTTTCATTAAAACATAAGGTTAGGTTAGGTTTCATTTTTTTTTTTTTTTTTTTTTTTTTTTTTTTTTGGGGGGTTTGCGCAAAATAAAACTAGCACCATTAGAACAAGCACCTATTGTAGGCCAAGAAAAAATAGTTGGTGTCTCTGAAAACGACCGTGAAACTCCTCCATTATTACCGCCTCCCCCCCCCCCAGCCTGGGCATTGATGACGTAACCTAACCGCGAGAGGGGGCTGTGCTCCCCTGATTCCTCTTTTGTTATTATTAATTTCCTACGGGTGTTGTAGGGGTTAAAAATGGTGCCAATGGTCAGATCTACAAGCTACACATCTACTAATCCTACCTTACTGTCTTGCACAGCCTCTACCCCTTGACTCCCATTACCCATTACTCCTACCCTTACTCTCACCTAGACTATTTCTTCCCTTTCCTTTACCTTAGACAGCTTATATTACTCCCATTATCTCTACCATTTATTCCATTACCCCTTCCTCCCCCCCCAGACCGGCGTCGGTTCCAGGACAGCTACCACATCTACGGCAGCGGCAAGTATGGCGAGGTGGCGGCGTTCCCGGACACCCTGGGCAGCCTGCGGGGGTACCTGGCCAAGGCTCAAGGGGAGCAGCGGGTCTCCGTCATCTCCTCCTCCTCCTCCAACACTACCTCCGGCATTGTCTCCGACCGCATGCACTCCATGGACGGCAGCGAGGGTGAGAAGGATAGACAGATGGATGGAGGGATGGATGGATAGATAGATACTGTAGTGCTATAACTACTGGACGACCGCTTACCTAGGAATTAATCCTTGGGTCTCATCGGTAGCGCCATCGACTAGGGTTGCGTTGGAGGGCAAAGTCTATACCATGTCCACGGGTTTGAGTCTCACCAAGATCAATTTATAATAATGTGAAATCAGATTTATTCCCTGCATTGTGATTGTTAGCCTGTCAGTGCGTCGGTGAAAGGATTCTTCTGAGGGGATTCATAAGGGGTAATTGTGGGCCCGGGGCAGTGCAGCGCTGTGTTGGTTTTACGTACAGAGTGCTTTCCCCCCTGTAGAGTATTGCATTAGTTCCCTGTCCCTGCGGCTCCCCCTTCGCCATCCCCTTCAGAATAACATCACAGCCACAGAAGACACAAGATTAGAAGAGTGAAGTTAACCCCTTGAGACCCAGAACGTAATTTCCATTGTAATTTGGGTACCATTAGACGATTTTTAGTGACTATAAGCAATATTTTAACGATATGACCTGTTTAGTATCCTTGTTGACTAACTAATTTGGTATATTCAGCTACTTTTCGTAATTTTATGGCTAGCAACAGGCAATTTTTTTTATAGCAAAGGAAAAATCTGGGTTTGAAGGGGTTCAAGTGCCCGTCACAGCCTAGGTTCATGGCGGTACACTGTAATGGCATACAAGTTAACTAGTGTATCTCCCTATCACAGCAGATTCCTAATGTGTGTTATTGCCCTCAGATGAAAACTATCCATCCTATCATCAACTTTCCCTTAACTAACAACTCATTCTTTCCCTTGCCCTTGCCCTTTGGCCTTAACTTATGCCATCAGGACATAGAAAGATAGATAGATACAGATTTCCTTATTCAATGACTTTTATAATGATGTTACAGCGATCTGGTCATTAGATATTACTATTATTCTTCCATGGCATAGAAGTTAACCCGTATATTTCCCTATGACAGCAGTTTGCTAAGGATATTATTGTTAATATATCATGAATATAGAATAGTATATCATTAAAGTTTGTAAAGTAGTTCCACATGTTCCACAATGTTCCACTAATGTTCCACAGCAGTGTCCTAATGTTCCACAGCAGTGTCCTAATGTTCCACAGCAGTGTCCTAATGTTCCACAGCAGTGTCCTAATGTTCCACAGCAGTGTCCTAATGTTCCACAGCAGTGTCCTAATGTTCCACAGCAGTGTCCTAATGTTCCACAGCAGTGTCCTAATGTTCCACAGCAGTGTCCTAATGTTCCACAGCAGTGTCCTAAAGTTCCACAGCAGTGTCCTAAAGTTCCACAGCAGTGTCCTAATGTGTGTTCTATCCCTGCAGACGACCTGGACTCTGAGATCATGATCAACACACCGCCAGCCGCCGCCAGCATAGAGAGTGGCGTGGAGTCCCTCACTCACTCCCTCTCACGCCTGGACTCCGCCTCGCCCTCCACCCACCACCCACTGTCTCCACAGGACTTTGGTGAGCAGGGAATAACTCTCAAAGAAAACTAAAACCTTTTTATACCCGTACATTTACATACAAACATTTGTATACCTATGTATGTATACGTCTATCAATACCTTAACAAATAAATGCTGGTTACAGGATATTTTTTGGGTCCATATTTTTCTAAGTTTTTCTTTTATAGTTTTTCAGAGTTTTTATTAGGGTACCTACTAGTTTTTTTCTGAGTTTTTTTCTTTTCTAAGTGTCATTTATTCTCATGTTGTCGTTGCTGATGGTTCAAATTTTCTTTTGGTCCATATTTTCCATCTTTTTTCTTCTGGTCCATAATCTTTTTTGAAATATTGGAAATATTGGTCCAATAAGGAGTTTTTTTTCTTATTCTAATTTTTTTTTATACATGCATATTTCAATGCCTTGGAAAACAAAAATGCTTGCTGTAGGATAATATATTTTGGTTCAAAATTGTATGATTAACTAAAACTATTTTTGTTCCATATTTTTCTGCGTTCTTTAATTCTAATATTTTCTTTGTTGTTCGGGTACAGACGACGACGGGCTGAGTCACCCGTCGTTCACGCCGCCGCCGTGCAGCCCCGCGGGAGGCCGCCTCTCAGTGTCCCTGGGCCTGTGTGGCAGCGAGGCCGTGTCCCTAGGGAGGGCCGGCAGCGTCCACTCCTCCTCCTCACAGCACTCCGCCTCCACCGTGCGGTCCAGATACTCCCTAGTGCCCCACCGCATACCCCCGGAGCTCACCTTAGGAGCCGACCTCGCCGACCTGACCCTGGCACCTGACCTCCCCCACCTGGCCGACCTCCCCGGCATGGTGGCCGACCCGGGCGACGAGGCGAGCGAGCTGTGCGGCGGCATGTCTCACACCCAACACAACTGCTGCTCCACCTGCTGTGACGACGACAACGCCTCCATCACCAGTAACGACGACGTGGACGAGGTGGATGGCGGGGCTCCGTGCGTGTGCGGCTCCTGTGCCATGTGTATACTGAAGCAGGCGTCGCAAGGCTTCCTCCACCAGAAGCTCGGCAGCGAGAGTTCCAGCGTGGCGGCGCAGCGCGGGGAGCCCGGACCGCACACCTACGGCGACTCCCTGGACTCCGCCACCGCCTCCGCACATTTCTTCCGCCGGCCGACCACCTTTGCCAGCAGCGACGACGCCTCCGTCATGGTGCAGCCCGACCTCGACGCCTCCGCCTCCTCCTCCACCTACAACTTCTCCGACGAAGACTTCCACCAACTGGACAACAACGACGACTATGTGGAGTTCTTCAAAGACGGACTGCGCTTCCCACAGCCCGAGGAGGAGGAGGAGGAGGAGGACTCAGACCCCCGGGAGGACAGGACTCAGACCCCAGTGCTGCGGCGTAGTCCCCAGGGGCTCGGTGCTCAGGGGCTAGGGGCTCAGAGGGTTGGGGGGCAGGGGGGCGGCTCACCCACCCTCTCGGAGCAGCAGGGGGACGAGGAGCACCTGGACTACAGTGTTGAGAGTGCCCAGGCCTCCCTCCTGGCCTCCTACTGCCCGGCCCTGGCACTGTCCCTGGGGGCATACAGACCCAGGGCCTCCGTGTCCTCCACCTTCGACACGGACAGTGACTACGTGCAGGTGCCGGGGGGCATGGGGGCACTGGAGGCACCCTTCATGGCCCTGCCCCCTGCCCCCGTCTCCATGGCCACCGTCAAGACCATGATCCCCGTGGCCGTGGCCTCCTCACACGCCAACACGGCCCTCACCTGTGACCCCCTGGACGCCGGCAGTAACAGGTCGTCCCTGGCGGCACTGGAGGGCGGGGTGGGGGGCGGCGAGGGTGCCGCGGCCCCCTCCGTGGCCAGCGAGGCGCCGGCCAAGTTCATCAAGTGCAAGCCCACCATCACCGTCCAGAAAGCACACACGCAGCCGGCCATCAGTGCCGCGCCATCCTTCACCTGCGTGCCCCTCAGCCGTGGCGCCGGGCTGCACACACTGCCGCAGGTCATGCCAAGGCCCAGACCTGACCCCGTCCAGTCCCTGCCGCGCGGCACTGCCCCGGCGGGCCTGCCTCCCCCCTACCACGGCTCCAAGGTCAAGGTCGGGGTCAATGCCATGGAAGTGCCGGTGATCCGTAAGAACAACTACCTGGACGTCCGCGCCTCCAGCCAGCTGAAGGGCCGCCTCCACCCTGACTCCGGCCACTCCAATGCCACGCCGCGCAGCCTCTACCTCCGCCACCAGCAGAAGGCCCTGCAGCAGCAGCACCTCAAGCAGCAGCAGCACCTGCAGCGCCTCAAACAACAGCTCACCAGCGACACTGTATACCAGCCAGCTGCCTATGCCAAGGGTGTGGGGGTGCCCCTCCTGCCCTCCCCCACCTACACCCCCCCGCACCCCCACCACCACCACCACCACCACCACCACACACAGCTCTCAGCCTACCTACCACAACAACAACACCACCACCAACAACAACAACAACAACAACAGCAACAACAACAACAACAACAACAACAACAACAACAACAACAACAACAACAACCACAACACCACCAACAACAACCACAACCACAGCACCACCAACCACAACCACAACCACCACAGCAGCTGCACCCACCACAGCCCCAACAAGCCTACCTGTATCCACCTTACATCAAAAACTTCTTCCAGAACCCCCCGCCTCCCTCCCCCCACCTGGGGTATGGCCTGGGGGCCGCGCCAGGGGGGGCCGCCTACCCCGTGGCCCTGGAGGCACCCTCGCCCACCTACCAGTGTGCCAGTGACCCCGGGGCCTACCTCCCCCACCACCCCCAGGCACAGCAGCAGCAGCAGCAGCAGTCCCAGGCCACGGTGTACACTAACCAGGTCAGCCTGAGTCAGATAGAGCAGTTCAAGGCTCAGCTGTACAGTGACGTGGACTATGTCATCTACCCCATGAAGGACCCGGCGCTCAGCAGGCAGGAGTACATGGACCACAAGCAGGGGCAGCTGATCGCCACGCAGGCACAGCACCAACAACAACAACAGCAGCAGCAGGCGAGCAGTGGCAGCAGCAGCAGCAGCTTTGCCTACCTGCCACCACCACCCCCTTACCGCAGCCCCAAGCTATCGCCGCTGTACAGGTCCACGCCCAACGTAGCAGCTACAGCCACACTGAGCAGCTGCGGCGGCCTGGCAACAGCCGGGACGGGAGGCAGCGGCGGCAGCGTGTCCCTGCTGTCGTCCTACCCGTCGTACCAGAGCCTCACCTCCCACCAGCCGGGTTCCTCCTCGGGCTACTCCTCCATGGCGCGGGGACGCTGCTTCTCCCAGCAATCCCTCGCCTCGTCCTCCCTCTCATCCGCTCCCTCCGGGTACTCCGCCTCCACACAGAGCCTCACGGGCAGCTACGAGCCTTACTCCGAGGTGATGCTGCGCGCCAACTCCATGCTGCGCGTCCGCTCCGACGAGTCCATCCTGTCCTCCTCCCTGGCCGAGCCCCCCCCGGAGCCCCCCATGGACCCCCAGGCCCCCCTGCCGCCCCCCCCTCCTTACCGGCCCAAGGTGAGGACTGTGCACAAGTACGTGGCCCCCCAGTGCTGTGCATGACCCGGTGGTTAGCACAGTAATCACTAGTAGAGGACCCGGTGGTTAGCACAGTCTAATAGATGTAGTTAGCAAGGGGTTGGTTAGCACAGGACTCACTCCTAGGGGTGCAGGGAGGCAAGGCAGGGTGTCGCAGCCTCTCATCCCCGGCACTGCTTGCCTCACCAGAATGATTTATGTCTCAATCTCTTCCTTCATCTGATTTCGTGTATGTCTTTAGATACTCTGTCCATCTTCCTCATGCAAGAGTTAAATAGTATCTTCACTCTTTCATCCCTTGCTACTCATGATAGGGGTAGCAAGGGAGGGAATGCAGTGGCTATCTATCTCCTTCTATTCAAGTGTCTCCAGCAGTGTTAAGACAATGCTCATGTGACTACAGTAATACAGCAGTGTTCTATGGGCATGTGGGCTCAGAGTAGCAACAGTACCCTCAACAACACTATAGTCGCCACTGCACTATAGTCGCCAGGCACCATACATAGATGTATTATGCATGTTAGCATCACTACAGCCTGTTGTGCCTTGGACGGTACATTCTCTGTCATCCTCTCGGGCCCAAAAGGCTGAGGAGCACACCATATGAGGCCCTGGCGACATTAGCGGGCCACAAGGTGTGGACTGTGCACAAGTACTGGCCGAGTGCTGTTGTGCAGTTTCCCGTTTTTTTATCATCAGTAAAACACTAGTTAGCCCAGGGAAAAACTAATAATGTATTTAAAGGCACAACGTCTGTGTTTAGCACTTGGACGTACTCTGGGGAGAGGTGTGGCCAGGAGGCTGGAAATAGTTCCTGTCTTCTCTCGCAACTTTGCTTAGCCTCAACCAGTGATTAGTCCTCGAGTTGACTTCCTCTTAAAATACTTATTTCTGCGTTGATTATCCTTTGAACTTGACTCATCTTCCTTGCAAGAGTTGAATGTATCTTCAACATTTATCCTTGCTTGCAAGTGATATTCAAGGAGAACAGTGGATCTATTCCTTCATTTCAAGCAGTTGCTTAAACAATCTTGGACAACAGTACTTACCGTTCTTGGCATTGATGTTTCAGATAGCAACAGTACCCTATCACACTATTGCCAGTTGACTATTCTGCCAGGCATCCATACAACATTTATTATTTGCAGTTGAGCATTATACCTTCTTGCAAGTGACACTTTGAAACAGTTGACTTATAACTTACTTTGCACTTGCTATTTCATGGCAACTAGGCTTATTGCTTGCAACATTGCATCCTTTTAATGTGTATCTCTGGCAACATGATATGCTTGCTGGCGGACTATATTTTGGACGTGTAATGTTACTACAACAGGGGAGTTATCTTTTGGCCGTTTTTCTTCAGGAACGTTTGACTATCATTCTTCAAAAAGTGATTATTCTCTTCAACAGTGAACAAACAGTTGATTTTTCTTTGAAATGGACATCACTTCTGGACTCTTTTCTCTTGCAACAGTTGACAGTCCTCTTGGAAAAGTTACTGTGTGCTATCTTGGAAACAGTTACTTTTCTTCTTTGCAACAGTTGACTTATCCTTCTTGCAACAGTTGACTTATCCTTCTTGCAACAGTTGACTTATCTTCTTGCAACAGTTGACTTATCTTCTTGGCAACAGTTGACTTATCCTTCTTGGCAACAGTTGACTTATCCTTCTTGGCAACAGTTGACTTATCTTCTTGCAACAGTTGACTTATCTTCTTGCAACAGTTGACTTATCCTTCTTGGCAACAGTTGACTTATTCTTCTTTGCAACAGTTGACTTATTCTTCTTTGCAACAGTTGACTTATTCTTCTTTGCAACAGTTGACTTATCCTTCTTTGCAACAGTTGACTTATCCTTCTTGGCAACAGTTGACTTATCCTTCTTTGCAACAGTTGACTTATCCTTCTTGGCAACAGTTGACTTATCCTTCTTGGCAACAGTTGACTTATCCTTCTTGCAACAGTTGACTTATTCTTCTTGGCAACAGTTGACTTATTCTTCTTGCAACAGTTGACTTATTCTTCTTTGCAACAGTTGACTTCCTTCTTGGCAACAGTTGACTTATTCTTCTTGACAACAGTTGACTTATCCTTCTTGGCAACAGTTGACTTATCCTTCTTTGCAACAGTTGACTTATCCTTCTTGGCAACAGTTGACTTATTCTTCTTGGCAACAGTTGACTTATCCTTCTTTGCAACAGTTGACTTATCCTTCTTGGCAACAGTTGACTTATTTTTCTTTGCAACAGTTGACTTATTCTTCTTGGCAACAGTTGACTTATTCTTCTTGGCAACAGTTGACTTATCCTTCTTGACAACAGTTGACTTATCCTTCTTGGCAACAGTTGACTTATCCTTCTTGACAACAGTTGACTTATCCTTCTTTGCAACAGTTGACTTATCCTTCTTGGCAACAGTTGACTTATCCTTCTTGGCAACAGTTGACTTATTCTTCTTTGCAACAGTTGACTTATTCTTCTTTGCAACAGTTGACTTATCCTTCTTGGCAACAGTTGACTTATTCTTCTTGGCAACAGTTGACTTATCCTTCTTGACAACAGTTGACTTATCCTTCTTTCCAACAGTTGACTTATCCTTCTTGGCAACAGTTGACTTATCCTTCTTGGCAACAGTTGACTTATCCTTCTTGGCAACAGTTGACTTATCCTTCTTGGCAACAGTTGACTTATCCTTCTTGCAACAGTTGACTTATCCTTCTTGGCAACAGTTGACTTATCCTTCTTTGCAACAGTTGACTTATCCTTCTTTCCAACAGTTGACTTATCCTTCTTTGCAACAGTTGACTTATTCTTCTTTGCAACAGTTGACTTATCCTTCTTGGCAACAGTTGACTTATTCTTCTTTGCAACAGTTGACTTATTCTTCTTTGCAACAGTTGACTTATCCTTCTTTGCAACAGTTGACTTATCCTTCTTGGCAACAGTTGACTTATTCTTCTTGGCAACAGTTGACTTATTCTTCTTGGCAACAGTTGACTTATCCTTCTTTGCAACAGTTGACTTATTCTTCTTTGCAACAGTTGACTTATTCTTCTTGGCAACAGTTGACTTATTCTTCTTTGCAACAGTTGACTTATTCTTCTTGGCAACAGTTGACTTATCCTTCTTGGCAACAGTTGACTTATTCTTCTTGGCAACAGTTGACTTATTCTTCTTGGCAACAGTTGACTTATCCTTCTTTGCAACAGTTGACTTATTCTTCTTTGCAACAGTTGACTTATCCTTCTTGGCAACAGTTGACTTATCCTTCTTGGCAACAGTTGACTTATCCTTCTGTTTTTGCAACAGTTGACTTATCCTTCTTGGAAACAGTATTTGAAGACTTATCCTTCTTGGCAACAGTTGACTTATCCTTCTTGGCAACAGTTGACTTATTCTTCTTTGCAACAGTTGACTTATCCTTCTTTGCAACAGTTGACTTATCTTCTTTGCAACAGTTGACTTATTCTTCTTTGCAACAGTTGACTTATTCTTCTTTGCAACAGTTGACTTATCCTGTGACTTATTATAGTATTCGGTAGTAGTGTTGAAGGGAGACTAAGCATGACACCCAAAAAAAAATTGCATTCCACCACTGACTGAAGCATGAGAACTATGGTCGATTATTTGTATTAGGGTCAAAATGCAGTCAGGAAGCCACGCCCCCTGCCTCCCCATCTATGCTACGGGGCAGCTGATTGGTGCACTCCTCGTATCATCACCACCCATCACAATATCTTCACTACTTAACAGCGGCGTGACCACTGCACAGAGCAATCGTCACTACAGAGGGTGACAACATCAAAAAGTCCCTCTGTAGTGAAGATTGCTCTGTCCAGTGGTCACGCCGCTGTTAAGTAGTGAAGATATTGTGATGGGTAGTGATGATACGAGGAATGCACCAATCAGCTGCACCGTAGCATAGAAGGGGAGGCAGGGGGCGTGGCTTCCTGACTGCATTTTGACCATAATACAAAATTGAGTATAGTGCGTGTTAGCAGAATGCAAAAATGGGCAATATTCATCCATTCCATATTTTTATTTTTTTCCATCCCTAGCTATATCTTGGAATTTTTTTTTTTTTTTTAAGAATAGCAGAATCCAAAAATTTGTCATATTTATCAATCCCAATTTTTTTTTTACATTCTTATATCTAACTTTTTTTTTTAAGAACGAGAACTTTTATTAAAATTTTGTTGTTGTTGTTATAAGAATATTTTTGTTCTGTTCTGTAATATGGAGTGATGAAGAGAGAACCATTGAGAGGAAAATGAGCAGTGATGAGATTTTTCAGACCTATACTAGCTAGGTAGATCTTATAACTTTCTTGAAGTTATATAATAGGGAGTGATTTGAGATTTTCATTCAGAGATCAGATTTTTTAGCCCTATGTATGCCAGTGGAGACCTGTGGCTTTGCTGATGTCTCATAGGTGCCATGAAGAAAAGGACTAAATAGCTGCCTACACACACCCACACCCACACCCACCCACACCCACACCCACCCACACCCACACCCCACACCCACACCCACACCCCACACCCACACCCACACCCACCCACACCCACACCCCACACCCACACCCACACACCCAACACCCACACCCACACCCACCCACACCCACACACCCACACCCACACCCACACCCACACCCACACCCACACCCCACACCCACACCCACACCCACCCACACCCCACACCCACACCCCCACACCACACCCACACCAACACACACACACACCCACACTCACCCACACCCACACACCACAACACTATAGTCGCCACTGCACTAATGTCGCCAGGCGCCATACATACATAAGGAATGTTAGCATCACTACAGCCTTGTATGTGCCACTGAAGACAGGTACACCATATACACTACTGTGCATGCCTCTACAGTGGCACATACAAGGCTGTAGTGATGCTGAGACTTGTAATATATGGCACCTGGCGACATTAGTGCAGTGGCGACTATAGTGTTGTGGACGGAAGATTATACACACACACAGGCAGACTAATCAATGAATTATTATGGATGACATATGATATACTGTACCTACATTCATCTTCTTATTCACTGCAGTGTATATAGAAGTGACCTAAAATCTATACAAAGCAATTATAGTGCAGCCATTTCTACTCCACAAAATGCAATGTAGTTTTAGTAGGTCGTGTGTAGGAGTTTTTTTTTTTTTTTTTTTTTTTTTTTTTTTTTTTTTTTTTTTTTTTTTTTTTTTATACAATGATCTTAAAAACCTGTGAGACTCAGGACGAACTTTTTTCCTTTTTTTTTTTTTTTTTTTTTACTCTTTTCTTTTCATCCTTTGTGCCTGGCGAGTCATGTCCCCCGAGGCTGTCAGGCTGGAATGGCACACATTACAAAGCAGAGGAAAAACTGTTGCCTCAATCTACCGTATTCTACCGTCCATAACACTACGGCCGCCCACCACTAATAATAATAATAATAATAATAATAATTTTATTCTCACCTGAAGGTATGCAGGAATATCGCCAATCGCCATACATATATTATGAACGTTAGCATCACTACAGCCTTGTATGTGCCACTGTAGAGGCATGCACAGTGGTCTATATGATGTACCTGTCTCCAGTGGCACATACAAGGCTGTAGTGATGCTAACATTCCTTATATATGTATGGCGCCTGGTGACATTAGTGCAGTGGCGACTATAGTGTTGTTGTGGGTAACAGATGCCACACAGCTGTTGGTGTTCCTGCCTGCCTCCCTGGGCTGTGCAGGCCAGGCTTGTGCCCCGGGTCAAGGCTCTCGCAATAACACATCTGTAACAACACATGTAAAGCCCCACTGTAGGATGTTATTGAAGCCATGATGTCCTTCTGCCCCAGACAAACATGTGACTGTAAACAAAGGATAGTCATTACACATTCCATGGCACATTCCATGGCACATTGCAGAGAAAGAGTGTGTCTAACCTTTATTTATTGACCAAATATTGCATTGCCTCCCTGTATGCTTGGCTTAGCTAGACTGGCCACACGTTAAGGTGGCCCGTGACTGTGTGCCTCTCACTCACAGGAACCACCACGTGTGCCTTCCTTAGGTTCTCATGTTCTTATGTGTTCTCGTGTGTTCTTATGTTCTTGTGTTTCTTCTTCCACCAGGAGACCCTGGACGGGCCTGGGGGCTGTGTTGGGGCCGCCCCGGGAGCTGCTGGGGGGCGGCGTGGTGGGCGGGGGGGCCGGGGGTGCGCGGGGGGGCTCAGCCTGCAGCAGCTGCGTGAGTGCGGCCGCTTCATGGAGGTGCCTCTCATTGCCGCACTCTGCTCCGACGCCTCATTGCTCCCCCATGCACCCCGCCCCCCCCCTGCCCCCCCAGCGCCACGCCTCCACCCTGCCCCCCCTGCCCTGCCTCACACCCCAGGCACGGCAGGCACTCGCCCCTGGGACCTGGATGAGACGCCGGCACCCGCCCTAACCCCCCCGGACGCCCCCCCGGCGAGGGCGCGACGCAAGGGTGCCAGGGCGGCGGCGGCACGCAGGTACTCGCTGTGTGGCGTCTACACCACCAACCAGGTGCCCACCACCACACACCACCACAAGGCCCGGGGCAGCGGCGTGCACCACCACCCCACCACCACTACCACCACACAACACCACACTACTGCAGCACCACACCACCACCACACCACCACAGCCACACAACACCACACTACCACACCCGAGGACCCACCACACAACACCACACTACCGCAGCATTAAGCCACCACCACACCACCACAGCCACCACACAACACCACACTACCACACCACCGCCACACGACCACTGCCACACCACACCACACTACCACACCCGAGGACCCACCACACCACACCACCAAGATCTCCCAAGACAACCTGTGTTAGACTCAACCCTGATATATACTTCATGTATATGTATATGGTATATGTATATCTACAGGGGGATGTATACTTAACACTGCATTTATCTTTAGTGTTTTATGTATTACAGACTTAAGATGAAATGAATTGCTCGATGGAAATGAAGAAAAGGTTTTAACATTTAGAACCCCAGGCTATTAAGAGGCCTACCCATGATATTGATTTCATCCTAGGTATAATGATTGATTAACCCTTATTTAGACCCTTAGACCCTTACATAACCCTTCCTTATTAACAGTAGGAAGATCAACAGGGCGAGGCACTGGTTGTAGTCTGGTCTCGCCTTGTGTGTTCCTCATTACAAACAATCTTACTCAGGCATAATGTTTATTCTTGTCTCTTGTGAATACTGATATACATGTTGTGTTATTAGCTTGGCATGTATAGCTAGTAGGTGTTAGGTTAGGTTAGGACGTGGCTCACCCCTAGCATAGTGTTCTCACCCTCCCTCACTACCACATGCAAACCTTGGCTGCTCAACATATCGTGTGTTAAGAAGTACAGTGTGTCATAATATAGTCACGTTAGGCAGACATGTCATTAGTGTCAGGGATGCCATAGTGATGCACTCAGTGACACTCCACCACCACCTCTGCCCCCCCTCCTGTGTGTGTGTGTGTGTGTGTGTGTGTGTGTGTGTGTGTGTGTGGCAGTATTAGCATGACTTCACCCCCCTGTGTCTCAGAGCCAACCCTTGTACAGTGAGGAGAGGGTGTGTGTGTATGTGTGTGTGTGTTCATCTAGTTGTATTTTACAGGGCCTGAGCTACACTCGTATGGCCCCGTCTCCATAGCTACATTTTATCATTCATCCTTAGTTTGTGTGTGTGTGTGTGTGTGTGTGTGTGTGACAACCACTGCCAGTGTGTGCAATGGTGGTGATGAAGAGGTGTATTATAGCTATGATAGGTTAGGTGTGTGGTGTGCATAATGCTCAGGGGCAAAGTCCTAACTCTCAGGGCGGGCTGAGTGCAGCCTTCACCCCCCTGGCAGGCTGCTGGCCGGGCGTCCTGCTGCTCCCTTATTTATGGCCTCTTGTTATTTCCAAGGGGAGGGAGGGAGGGAGGGAAGGTGCCATTTGTACTGCTGTAATATAACATGACTGAACGATTCCAGAATGCATTTTGTTGCATTTTAACACTCTTGCTCGTATTCGTAGTCACTACCATGATTGCTCGTGGTAATTGCTATGATTTTGTTCCATTTCTACTCAGTCAAAATGATTCACTTGATCTTGTAGCTGCCATGGAAAGTACTAGAGCAATCCTACAGTACTCCTATTGCAATCACAACAGAGATCTTGTAGCTGCCATGGAAAGTACTAGAGCAATCCTACAGTACTCCTATTGCAATCACAACAGAGCTCTTGTAGCTGCCATGGAAAGTACTAGAGCAATCCTACAGTACTCCTATTGCAATCACAACAGAGATCTTGTAGCTGCCATGGAAAGTACTAGAGCAATCCTACAGTACTCCTATTGCAATCACAACAGAGATCTTGTAGCTGCCATGGAAAGTACTAGAGCAATCCTACAGTACTCCTATTGCAATCACAACAGAGATCTTGTAGCTGCCATGGAAAGTACTAGAGCAATCCTACAGTACTCCTATTGCAATCACAACAGAGCTGGCATGACCTATTGATTTCATTAGGACAAGACAAAAAGTGAACAATGACCACGTACAATGATGGTATGGGACTGCGAATATAGGCAACAGTGCCACAGTGTGTTGGCAGTGACTGGGGCACACTTGTGACTAGGGGTGGGGGGGGGGCAGTGCCACTTGTGACCTCTGTGTTAATGGAAACTTACAGAGCTGACCAGAACACTAGGTTTATGAGACAGCCAAGATTGCATTTCCTGGGTGACTGTCTGTAGCCACACACAAAGAGGTGATGGAGGGGTGCATTCCAATCTCTCCGTAGCATACCATGGTCATCACTATTATCCAGTAGTCAAGCCAACCGTGGGTAGTCCATTATTTATTGTTTTTGTTAACTCGTGTTTTATAATTTATTGTCACAAGAGTCTAGGCAATGCCAGGCCGTGGGTGTTGTGTTCATTCTCTCTGCAATGTAGCGTTGTCATCATCAGCCACTTTGATTTGTACTCCATGCATTGATTGTAGTGCCGTGACAGTGCCTGGTGACATGGCCCTATGCCTGAGTCCTGGTGACATCATGGCCCTTATCCCTTACTCCTGGTGACATCATGGCCCTTACGCCTGTGTCCTGGTGAAGCACTCTCAGGGCTGGTGACATAGTGGCCCTTACGCCTGTGTCCTGGTGAAGCTCTGTCCCTGAATCACACTCAGGGCTGGTGACATAGTGGCCCTTACGCCTGTGTCCTGGTGAAGCCCTGTCCCTGAATCACACACTCAGGGCTGGTGACATAGTGGCCCTAATGCCTGTGTCCTGGTGAAGCCCTGTCCCTGAATCACACTCAGGGCTGGTGACATAGTGGCCCTAATGCCTGTGTCCTGGTGAAGCCCTGTCCCTGAATCACACTCAGGGCTGGTGACATGGTGGCCCTAATGCCTGTGTCCTGGTGAAGCTCTGTCCCTGAATCACACACTCAGGGCTGGTGACATAGTGGCCCTAATGCCTGTGTCCTGGTGAAGCCTTGTCCCTGAATCACACACTCAGGGCTGGTGACATGGTGGCCCTAATGCCTGTGTCCTGGTGAAGCCCTGTCCCTGAATCACACTCTCAGGGCTGGTGACATAGTGGCCCTAATGCCTGTGTCCTGGTGAAGCTCTGTCCCTGAATGACACACTCAGGGCTGGTGACATCGTGGCCCTTATGCCTGTGTCCTGGTGAAGCCCTGTCCCTGAATCACACACTCAGGGCTGGTGACATCGTGGCCCTTATGCCTGTGTCCTGGTGAAGCCCTGTCCCTGAATCACACACTCAGGGCTGGTGACATGGTGGCCCTAATGCCTGTGTCCTGGTGAAGCCCTGTCCCTGAATCACACACTCAGGGCTGGTGACATGGTGGCCCTAATGCCTGTGTCCTGGTGAAGCTCTGTCCCTGAATCACACACTCAGGGCTGGTGACATGGTGGCCCTTACGCCTGTGTCCTGGTGAAGCCTTGTCCCTGAATCACGCTCTCAGGGCTGGTGACATGGTGGCCCTAATGCCTGTGTCCTGGTGAAGCCTTGTCCCTGAATCACACACTCAGGGCTGGTGACATGGTGGCCCTAATGCCTGTGTCCTGGTGAAGCCCTGTCCCTGAATCACACACTCAGGGCTGGTGACATAGTGGCCCTAATGCCTGTGTCCTGGTGAAGCCCTTGTCCCTGAATCACACACTCAGGGCTGGTGACATGGTGGCCCTAATGCCTGTGTCCTGGTGAAGCCCTGTCCCTGAATCACACTCTCAGGGCTGGTGACATGGTGGCCCTAATGCCTGTGTCCTGGTGAAGCCCTGTCCCTGAATCACACACTCAGGGCTGGTGACATGGTGGCCCTAATGCCTGTCTCTGTTGTGTCATATTTATTTATTGCATTCGTGAGCCTATAGTACAACAAGTAGCAAGGCAGAGAAACAAGCTGATATAAAAGACTCATTCTCTGGCATGTATTGACCCAGTTGTGTTGACCTAGTAGTGTTTTACAGGGCCTGAGCTACACTGGTGGGGTCCCGTCTCCGTAGCTACATTTATCCAGTCTTGCTTTCAATTGGTGCACATTCTTTACTGATATCACCTCGTTTAGTCCATTCTAAACTTCTACATTGCTATGAGGGAAGCTGTACTTCTTGATGTTGTTCAGGCATCTCCCTTTTGCTGGTTGTTTTGTATGTCCTCTTGTGTAGCGACCTTGTCTTTGTTATCGAGTCAGTAGTCTCTCGTGGTCTGTTTCTTCCATCTTTGTTATCAGTCCATCGGTTCATTCCAAACTTCTACATTGCTATGAGGGTGTGTGTGTGTGTGTCTCTATAGGTGTTATCAGCTTAACAATGTCTCTATAGGTGTGGAGACTCCCAGAATGATTCCCCATTTAGCCTGACTGGCCTCTTAACCCCTTCACGCCCAGAGCTTTCCTTGGAGAGATAGAAAAAAGTGTCTGTCGTCGAGCCATAAAATTACAAAAAGTAACTGAATATACCAAAATGATATAAAATAATTGTCTGTTGTCGAGCCATAAAATAACGAAAAATAACTGTACATACCAAATGAGTTAGTGGACAAGGATACTAAACAGGTCATAGCTGTAAAATATTGCTTATAGTCACTACAAATTGTCTATTGGTACCCAAATTACAATGGAAATTACGTTCTGGGCCTCAAGGAGTGAAGGCGTTTCAAAGGATATTAGGATACAAAATAATCTAATTGCTCCATCGTGATTCTCAGTTTTGTAATACAGGTTGAAGTTCCCAAACTCGGCAACCTCGGGACCAGCGCCGAGCCGAGTAATGGAATTTTTCGACTTTTAGAACGTAGATATATTAAGGGGAAAAAAGCATGAAAATCAGAAGTACACAAAATAACAGTGTACACAACTCTACAGTCACAACACCACTGAACAATAACAACAAACAAATCGGCGGGAGAAACCCAGCGGCCTAGTGTGGTGACACCCAGCGGCCGACCCGGCAACTACGCCCAGGGTTTTGGGTGTTCTGCCGGGTTTTGGAAAATCCGGAACCATAGCCGAGTTTTGGGTGTTGCCGAGTCTTGGGATGCCGAGTTTGGGAACTTCAACCTGTAGTCGGTAATTTTTTCCTATTTTTTTAAAACTCATGCTGTCGTAAAGTTTCCATAATCCTGAGTGATTGCTTTGAAACATATTTGGGTTTGGCCTCCGTTACATTCCGTGGGTTGTTTCTAGGGCAAGAATGGAGTGCATGATAATCTAGCTGGACACATATCATAAATTCAGGAACTACCACGTGTAGGTCTCGCGGCCTCTTGTAGCTTCCTTATGTTCTTATGTTCTTAAATACATCAGTATCTACAGTGTACCTGACAACACCCACGTGCTCCCCCAGCCCTGTGTGGCCTTGTAACATGCTTGGCTCGTCACCAGTAACTGTGTGTGTGAGAGAGAAAGGGAGAGAGACAGTGAGAAAGGGAGAGAGAGAGACAGACAGACAGACAGACAGTAAGAAAGAGAGAGAGAGATACATGCTTGGCTCGTCACCAGTAACTGTGTGAGAGAGAGAGAGAGACAGAGACAGAGACAGTAAGAAAAAGAGATACATGCTTGGCTCGTCACCAGTAACTGTGTGAGAGAGAGAGAGAGAGAGACAGACAGACAGACAGACAGACAGACAGACAGACAGACAGACAGACAGACAGACAGACAGACAGAAAGAGAGAGAGAGAGATACATGCTTGGCTCGTCACCAGTAACTGTGTGTGTGAGAGAGAAGAGGGAGAGAGACAGTGAAAAGGGAAGACGAGAAGACAGACAGACAGACAGTAAGAAAGAGAGAGAGATACATGCTTGGCTCGTCACCAGTAACTGTGTGAGAGAGAGAGAAGAAGAGACAGAGTACAGTAGGAAAAAAGAGATACATGCTTGGCTCGTCACCAGTACTGTTGAGAGAGAGAGAGACAGACGACAGACAGACAGACAGACGACAGACAGACAGACAGACAGACAGACAGACAGACAGACAGTAAGAGAGAGAGAGAGATACATGCTTGGCTCGTCACCAGTAACAGAGAGAGAGACAAAGTATAAGTCATTAAGTAGCATGGCAAAGATATTACAGAAACAAGATTAACCCTCGAATTTGCATTGATATTCCTGTTTGTCTGACCTTATAAGAGCCATTGCTGACCTAATAAGAGCCATTTCTGACCTTATAAGAGCCATGCTGACCTTACAAGAGCCATGCTGACCTTATAAGAGCCATTTCTGACCTTATAAGAGCCATGCTGACCTTACAAGAGCCATGCTGACCTTATAAGAGCCATTTCTGACCTTATAAGAGCCATGCTGACCTTACAAGAGCCATGCTGACCTTATAAGAGCCATTTCTGACCTAATAAGAGCCATTTCTGACCTTATAAGAGCCATGCTGACCTTACAAGAGCCATTTCTGACCTTATAAGAGCCATTTCTGACCTAATAAGAGCCATTTCTGACCTTATAAGAGCCATGCTGACCTTACAAGAGCCATGCTGACCTTATAAGAGCCATTTCTGACCTTATAAGAGCCATTTCTGACCTTATAGAGCCATTTCTGACCTTATAAGAGCATTTCTGACCTTACAAGAGCCATGCTGACCTTATAAGAGCCATTTCTGACCTTATAAGAGCCATTGCTGACCTTATAAGAGACATTTCTGACCTTATAAGAGCCATTTCTGACCTTATAAGAGCCATTCTGACCTTATAAGAGCCATGCTGACCTTATAAGAGCATTTCTGACCTTATAAGAGCCATTTCTGCTTGCCCTGCATAAGAGCCATTTCTGACCTTATATAGAGGCCATTTCTGACCTTATAAGAGCCATTTCTGACCTTATAAGAGCCATTTCTGACCTTATAAGAGCCATTTCTGACCTTATAAGAGCCATTTCTGACCTTATAAGAGCCATTTCTGACCTTATAAGAGCCATTTCTGACCTTATAAGAGCCATTTCTGACCTTATAAGAGCCATGCTGACCTTATAAGAGCCATTTCTGACCTTATAAGAGCCATGCTGACCTTATAAGAGCCATGCTGACCTTATAAGAGCCATTTCTGACCTTATAAGAGCCATTTCTGACCTTATAAGAGCCATGCTGACCTTATAAGAGCCATGCTGACCTTATAAGAGCCATGCTGACCTTATAAGAGCCATTTCTGACCTTATAAGAGCCATACTGACCTTATAAGAGCCATGTTGACCTTATAAGAGCCATTTCTGACCTTATAAGAGACATTTCTGACCTTATAAGAGCCATTTCTGACCTTATAAGAGCCATACTGACCTTATAAGAGACATATAGACCTGTAAATGAGAGAGAGAGAGAGAGAGATGTAGGTGCCTTATTTTCTTATGAGAGAGAGAAAATAAAGTTACATAACATTTATGAAGCAAGTTAGCCATGGGTCCTGTGCAATCGACGGTCTCCTCATCAACTTAGTCAACTATTGCATTACACATGTTTTTATATATGCGTCTTAACCCCTTCACGCCCAGATCTTTCCTTGGCTATATGAAATGTCTGTTGTTAGCCATAAAACTACGAAAAGTAACTGAATATACCACATGAGTTAGTGGACAAGGATACTAAACAGGTCATAGCTATAAAATATTGCTTATAGTCACTAAAATTGTCTAATGGTACCCAAATTACAATGAAAATCACGTTCTGGGCCTCAAGGGGTTAAGTCAAAATCCTGGGTACCTCTCTAATGGGGAAGGGGGCAGGACTACGCTATTTTATGTGCAATGGGGATGTTCTATGTGACGTAGCCATGCCTTGTGAGTTATAAAGGGTATAAATTAATGGAGTTGCCGAGACAAACTCTTGACCCCACCGTCTATAACTCATTGTGTTTATGAATTCTCTCTGTTATTTCTGCATTGCTGTTTAACCCGCGGAGCCTCGACAAAAATGTATTACAGTAAAACCTCTCGTATTCGGACCCTCATTATTCGGACTTTGACATTATTTGGACCTCCTTTTTTTTTTTTTTTTTTTTTTTTTTTTTTTTTTTTTTTTTTTTTTTTCCCTTTTCGGCAAACTTCCTAGTCTATATGTACGCCTAGAATTTATTTTTTTTTTTTTTTTTTTTTTTTTTTTCCCTTCTTTTAAGGGTCGAATTTTTCTAGTATATGTTACGCTACGCCTAGATTTTTTTTGTTGGGGGGGTTCGAATGTCTAGTCAATACTATGTACCCTACTTTTTTTTTTTTTTTTTTTTTTTTTTTTTGTTTAAGGGATCGAAATTCCTAGCTTACACCTAGAATGTATTTTTTTTTTTTTTGTTTTGTTTTTTTTTTCTCTGTTTTTTTTTTTTTTTCTTAATATACATATCCCCCATATATAAGTCCAACTCTTATCGAAAACTTGCATTACTCACGACCACCTTGGCCCAATTAGTCCCAATATGAGAGGTTTTACTGTATTTTGTAACGTCCAGACCCGTCCATTTTAACTTCTTTTTTTTCTCACGGCAATATGTTAACGCTAACTCCCAAACCGTAAGTCGTAGAGCGTTCGTACTTCACAGCCAAAAGATAGTCAAAAATACGTAGCTCAAAATATGTTAACAGTCATTGGGCCGAAAAAAGTCGCATCAACTCGTCAGAACGAAAAAAACGTAAAATTCATACTCTAACTCCCAAACCGTAAGTCGTAGAGCGTTCGTATTTCACAGCCAAAAGATAGTCAAAAATACGTAGCTCAAAATATGTTAACGGTCATTGGGCCGAAAAAAGTCGCACACACACAGTTATAAACGTAAACCCCAAGGAATTACTCCTCCTAGCCATTTAGTAGTCAATGGGGGAGGGGGTAACACTCTTGCTCATATTCGTAGTCACATACCATGATTGCTCGTGGTAATTGCTATGATTTTGTTCCATTTCTACTCAGTCAAAATTATTCACTTGATCTTGTAGCTGCCATGGAAAGTACTAGAGCAATCCTTCAGTACTCCTATTGCAATCACAACAGAGATCTTGTAGCTGCCATGGAAAGTACTAGAGCAATCCTACAGTACTCCTATTGCAATCACAACAGAGATCTTGTAGCTGCCATGGAAAGTACTAGAGCAATCCTACAGTACTCCTATTGCAATCACAACAGATCTTGTAGCTGCCATGGAAAGTACTAGAGCAATCCTTCAGTACTCCTATTGCAATCACAACAGATCTTGTAGCTGCCATGGAAAGTACTAGAGCAATCCTACAGTACTCCTATTGCAATCACAACAGAGCTGGCATGACATATTGATTTCATTAGGACAAGACAATATGAACAATGACCACGTACAATGATGGTATGTGACTACGAATACGGGCATCTGACTCAGCCTGTGTATTCACCTAGTTGTATGTGTGTGACTATTGAAACGCTTTGACCCTTATGGACGGAGATACAAGGTTGGAAGGAGCGGGGGTGTTCGGGTTAACTGGATAGAACAAACTGAACTGAACCAGTAGAACAAACTTAACTGAACCAGATCTCTTGTGAACGGTCTCACCACTGTCTTGGGTTAGGCATTTGTCTGTGTGTATCAACCCCTTCACGCCCAGATCTTTCCTTGGCTATAAAAAATTGTCTGTTGTCGAGCCATAAAATTACGAAAAGTAACTAAACAAACCAAATGAGTTAGTGGGCAAGGATACTAAACAGGTCATAGCTATAAAATATTGCTTATAGTCACTAAAACATCGTCTAATGGTACCCAAATTACAATGGAAATTACGTTCTGGGTCTCAAGGAGTTAATGAGGAGGAACTTTACTCTTATGTCACTGTTAAGGGTAATAAGACCAAGTATTTTTTTTTAGATAGAGGTGATTTTATGGCTGCACTCCTTTGCAAGTTATGTGTGTGTGTGTGTGTGTGTTTGTATTTAGCTAGTAGTGTTTTACAGGGCCTGAGCTACACTGGTGGGGTCCCGTCTCCGTAGCTACATTTATCCAGTCTTTCTTTCAATTGGTGCACATTAATTGCCGATATCACCTCCTCGTTTAGTCCATTCCAAACTTCTACAAGTGTGTGTGTGTTTGTGTTACCTAATTGTTATGTGCAAGAAAGGAGTTATATCTGTTTGGTCCCGTCTCCGTATCTTACTCGGTCAATCTTGAAACTTTAAAAATCGTGAACACTTTAAGCATTTACCATTTAATTGTCCGGCATTTAATTGTCCGGCATTTAATTGTCCGGCATTTACCATTTAATTGTCCGGCATTTAATTGTCCGGCATTTACCATTTAATTGTCCCGGCATTTAATTGTCCGGCATTTACCATTTCATTGTCCGGCATTTACCATTTAATTGTCCGGCATTTACCATTTAATTGTCCGGCATTTACCATTTAATTGTCCGGCATTTAATTGTCCGGCATTTACCATTTAATTGTCCGGCATTTAATTGTCCGGCATTTACCATTTAATTGTCCGGCATTTACCATTTAATTGTCCGGCATTTACCATTTAATTGTCCGGCATTTACCATTTAATTGTCCAGCATTTACCATTTAATTGTCCGGCATTTACCATTTAATTCTCCGGCATTTAAATATCCGGCATTTACCATTTAATTGTCCGGCATTTACCATTTAATTGTCCGGCATTTACCATTTAATTGTCCGGCATTTACCATTTAATTGTCCGGCATTTACCATTTAATTGTCCGGCATTTACCATTTAATTGTCCGGCATTTACCATTTAATTGTCCGGCATTTACCATTTAATTATCCGGCATTTACCATTTAATTGTCCAGCATTTACCATTTAATTGTCCGGCATTTACCATTTAATTGTCCGGCATTTACCATTTAATTGTCCAGCATTTACCATTTAATTGTCCGGCATTTACCATTTAATTGTCCGGCATTTACCATTTAATTGTCCGGCATTTACCATTTAATTGTCCGGCATTTACCATTTAATTTTCCGGCATTTACCATCTAATTGTCCGGCATTTAATTATCCGGCATTTAATTATCCGGCATTTACCATTTAATTATCTGGCATTTAATTGTCCGGCATTTAATTGTCCGGCATTTAATTGTCCGGCATTTACCATTTCATTATCTGGCATTTAATTGTCCGGCATTTAATTGTCCGGCATTTAATTATCCGGCATTTACCATTTAATTATCTGGCATTTAATTGTCCGGAATTTAATTGTCCGGCATTTAATTGTCCGGCATTTACCATTTCATTATCTGGCATTTAATTGTCCCGCATTTAAAAAAAAATTATTGTCCGCCATTCAATTGTTCGGCATTTTATTTTCCGGCATTTAATTACCCTGGCCTTGGGTGCCATGCCGGGGGGGGGGGGGGGGGCAGCTCAACACAGGGAGGGGGAGGGGTGACACAAGGGATTTTGGGTCAGTTTTTATAAAGGCCAAAATTTTGTTACATACAGTTCGTGAATTTCTACATTGCCAAATTTCTTAACACATTACCCACTTGAAAATGCTCATGCGATTTAACCCATCCATTGTGTTGTGTTTACTGTGGCTCTGGAGGTTAGGGATATACTATACACCATTATATGTTCTAAATACATGTTATTACGTCCATTGCGTGGATCGACAGTTACATGGTAGTGTGTAGTGGCTATGGGGGTCAGGAATATATGCTCGATGTATGTTCTAAATACATGAAAGGATACTATACTTGAGGATAAGGGACTGTGCTCTAGTAGTAGTAGTAGTGGTAGGAGGAGGTGTAGTAGTAGTAGTAGTGGTAGGAGGAGTAGTAGTAGTAGTAGTAGTAGTAGTAGAACTGGTGTAGTAGTGGTAGAAGCAGCAGCAGTAGTAGTTGTAGTAGTAGTAGTAGAAGTAGTGTAGTAGCGGTAGAAGCAGTAGTAGTAGTAGTTGTGGTAGGAGGAGGAGGAGTAGTAGTAGTAGAAGCAGTAGTAGTAGTAGCGGTAGTAGTAGTAGGAGGATGTTCATTTTCTCCGACGGCACTCTCCTATCCTTGTTGTGGTATTACCCTTTCCTACGTGTGTGCATTAGGTATGTCTGTCTGTATGTCTGTATGTATGTCCGTTGTGGCATTGGTGGTGTGTGGGTGGGTGATAGCGTAATGTTAAGTCACAGGAACTACCACGTGTAGGTCTCGCGGCCTCTTGTAGCTTCCTTATGTTCACGTTCTTATGTTCTTATAAGACACCCGGGCCTCCACTCACTACTGTTCTCCGCCCATTGTGCAATCATAGTTTAATACATAGGAAAAAAACCTGTACTTTTTATAGTGTTAGCGATAGGTCCTAAGTGAATGAAAGAGTTAATGAAATGCGTTGTCTATATTTTGTACTGCGTTGACATGTAAATAGTTACTGTACAAGTGTGTGACTGTTGCCTATGGGACAGTTGTGCATAATCATTGTAAATATCATAATGTGAATATGACCAAACATTAAAACAAGTGAACAAAATATAAGGTTTCATTTGGATTCTGTATATGTACATAGTTATGGGGGTATCGTAAGCCATGTAGGTGAAATTGTAGGTGAAATTGTAGGTATTGTAGGTATTGTAGGCATCGTAGGTGAAATTGCAGGTATTGTAGGTGTGTAGGTATTGTAGGTGAAATTGTAGGTATTGCAGGTGAAATTGTAGGCATTGTAGGTGAAATTGTAGGTATTGTAGATTAAATTGTAGGTGAAATTGTAGGTATTGCAGTTGAAATTATAGGTATTGTAGGTGAAGTTGTAGGTATTGTAGGTGAAATTGTAGGTATTGTAGATTAAATTGTAGGTATTGTAGGTGAAATTGTAGGTATTGTAGGTGAAATTGTAGGTATTGTAGGTGAAATTGTAGGTATTGTAGGTGAAATTGTAGGTATTGTAGGTGAAATTGTAGGTATTGTAGATTAAATTGTAGGTATTGTAGTTGTGTAGGTATCGTAGGTGTGTAGATGAAATTGTAGATATTGCAGGTGAAATTGTAGGTATTGCAGGTGAAATTGTAGGTATTGTAGGTGAAATTGTAGGTATTGTAGGTGAAATTGTAGGTATTGTAGGTGAAATTGTAGGTATTGTAGGTGAAATTGTAGGTATTGTAGGTGAAATTGTAGGTATTGTAGATGTGTGGGTATTGTAGGTGAACTTGTAGGTGTGTAGGTATTGTAGGTGAAATTGTAGGTATTGTAGGTGAAATTGTAGGTATTGTAGGTGCATAGGTATTGTAGGTGAAATAATAGGTATTGTAGTTAAATTGTAGGTATTGTAGGTGAAATTGTAGGTATTGTAGGTGAAATTGTAGGTATTGTAGGTGAAATTGTAGGTATTGTAGGTGAAATTGTAGGTATTGTAGTGTGTAGGTAGTGTAGTGTGTAGGTATTGTAGTGTGTAGATGAATTGTAGGTATTGTAGGTGAAATTGTAGGTATTGAGGTGGAATGTAGGTTTGTAGGTTGTGGTATTGTAGGTGAATAGTTATGGTATTGTAGATTGTAATTTAGGTGTAGGTATTGTAGTATTGTAGGTAAATTGTAGGTATGAGATTGTAGGTGAAATTGTAGATTAGTGAATTGTAGGTATTGTAGGTGTAGATATGTAGTAGATTGTAGTTTGTAGGTATTGTAGGTGAAATGTGGTAGTAGTGTGTAGTATTGTAGTGATTGTGGTAGTATGTGTAGGTATTGTAGGTGAATGTAGGTATTGTAGATTAAATTGTAGGTATTGTAGGTGAAATTGTAGATATTATAGATATTGCAGGTGAAATTATAGATATTGTAGGTATTGTAGGTGAAATTGTAGGTATTGTAGGTGAAATTGTAGGTATTGTAGGTGTGTAGGTATTGTAGGTATTGTAGGTGTGTAGGTATTGTAGGTATTGTAGGTGTGTAGGTATTTAGGTATTGTAGATGTGTAGGTATTTAGGTGTGTAGGTATTGTAGGTGTGTAGGTATTGTAGGTGTGATATTGTAGGTATTGTAGGTGAAATTGTAGGTATTGTAGGTGGGTAGATATTGTGGGTGGGTAGGTATTGTAGGTATTGTAGGTGAAATTGTGGGTATCGTAGGTGTGTAGGTATTGTAGGTGAAATTGTAGGTATTGCAGGTAAAATTGTAGGTATTGTAGGTGAAATTATAGGTATTGTAGGTGAAATTGTAGGTATTGTAGGTGTGTAGGTATTGTAGGTCTGTAGGATTGTAGGTGTGTAGGTATTGTAGGTGTGTAGGTATTGTAGATTAAATTGTAGGTATTGTAGGTGTGTAGGTATTGTAGGTATTGTAGGTGAAATTTTGGTATTGCAGATAAGAGATCTACAATCTATATCTTGACATCTCCTATCTATAAGTTCAAGAAGATCTTTTTCTCCTACCCTGCAGCTACAATTCTGGTTCTTCAGTTCCCTGTTCCTTCCATTGCCTTCCACGGTGTCTGTTTCTGCTTCATAAAGGCCCGGTAACTGTCCCATTCTCCTACATTAAGTGGATCAAGGGATTTAAAAAAGGAGAGGTAGGAAAAGTTCTCACGGCTTTTAACCAGGGTAGAATAAGAAGTAATGGATTCAAGCTGGAAAAACGTAGATTTAAAAAGTAAATAGGGAAAAACTGGTTCACAAATAGGATGGTGAATGACTGGCATGAACTCAGTAGACAGGTAGTTAGTGTGGAGTCAATAGGGAGCTTTAAAGGGAGGCTGGATAGGTTCATGGATGGGGATGAAAGGTGGATGTAGGTAGTGTTAGGTGACAGGAACCACCACGTGTAGGTCTCCCAGCCTCTTGTAGCTTCCTTATGTTACTATGTTCTTATGGCAGGTCACCCCCTCTGGTTTCTGTTTCCTCCTGTACCACTGCAACGTTGATTTCCTGGCCATTCCCTCCTGCCATTTAACTAGCCCAGTCTTCTCAATGTTCTTTTTGAAATTTCTTATCTCCATCTTGTTCCATTCCTCTCCCACAGTCTCTCAAATTCCTCATCTCTCTACCGACCTATAGTTTCTTCTTGCAGGTGGAACTTTGTCTATTTTCCTGGAATATTTACTGTAGCTACCTACTATTCATTCCCCATACAGTATCTTCAATATAACATGAAAAAGCACTTCATAATCTAGTATATACAAGCATTAAAGACCAAAGAAACACATTGAATTATCCAGAAAAGAAAAAAAATTGCCTTCAAATACATTACCTACTAATACATTTATATACCAAAAACTTATATCAACCAAGCTTATCATTTGGTCATTTACAGTTTGTATGTCCTATTTTGTCCTATAAGCATCTCATAAGCTAGTATATACAGGCATTATAGACCATAGAAGCACATTGAACTGTCCAAAATATGAAAAAAATTCCCTTCTAAGTACACTATACATATACGTAGGTCCTTATTACCAAAAAACATATCAATCAAGCTTATTATTTAATCGGATTATATTTCATACGTCTTATATATTTTATTCTAATGAGTTAATGTGTATAAAGCAGTTTTAATCCACTCTATTACTAAAACAAATAATTGTGATACGTATAAACGCCTAAAATCTTACTAACGAAGCTTATTAATGGATCATATTCTATTTCATATGATTTATCCTTTTTATTTTAATGATTAAATGTGTAAAATTAAGTCTAAAACCTCTATATAACAAAAAAAATTAATAGTAATCCCGTTAGATTGAATTACGCGCTAAAAATCTGGTCGGTCTCTCCGAAGTAAACATTGTGGTCTGAGAGCGTAACATGGCCACGTAGCCGCCGTGTTATCCTTGTTATCCGTGTTACAGTGGGCGTGAGGGCGTACAGCGTGGGCGTGCTGACTGCCTTGAAGGAAGAGTATTGAGGGAGTAAGTATAGGCGTGCTGTGGGTGTTAGCAAGTGGAGGTGTGGGTGGATGAAGGCAGGGAGACGCGGGGCTGTGCTGGTGGTGGGTGGATGTTGATGATGTTGACAATTTTCCGGTAACTTGTAACGCCTTGTAACTGCCGCTTATGATGACAGCTTGTTCCACTTGTTCACCACTATGTTACATTCTACTTCTGCTTTTACAAGGTACCTAGAACTCGCCGACCAGAACACTCGCCGCCGTCGACGAGTGTTCCAGTTTTTCACTGTTCTACTGCAGTTTGATGCATGACAAGGCACGTAGTTATAACCGTCCAAATCTTGTAGATCTGACCATTGGCAGTGTTTATAACCCCTATAACAGCCACAGCACATGAACAATATCACACGGTCTGGGGGCGACGACCCCCCCAACTAAGTTAGGTTATGTAATCAATGCCAAAGTTAGGATAGTTAACTATCGGGGGGTGTCTGGGGCAGAGAGGTAGTGATAAATAGGAGCATTGTATTAAACTGCAGTTTTACCAATTTGTCCCCTCGGCGTCGGCGAGTGTTTCTATTTTCTGCGCCAGGGTAAACATGAATGCTTTAGGTCCTTTGTGTGTGTTGTTGCGGCAGGCGACCTGCCTCACCCCGTCACAGGGCCATGGTGGTTGTTCCCATGGGCTGTATAAGGGTACCTGGGGTGAAATAGGGTGTATTTAGCGTTGTGGTCATCACAAAACTGTACCCTGATTCGTGTTCACCATCACCTAACACTGCTGTAGACCATTAATACAGCTGTAGACCATTAATACAGCTGTAGACCATTAATACTGCTGTAGACCAATTTTCATGACAATCTGTGGTTTGAAAATTTTCACCAAAATTTTAAGGGCAACCCCTTGGATTTTGGGCAAAATTTTTTGTTTTCAAATATAACTAAACATCTATGCGGCGCCCGGGACAAACGTATAGAACATAAAGGATACAGCAGGAAAAAACCCTTCCTAGTGAGCTATAGCAAAATAAATTTGGATTTCAAATAATCGAGAAAATGGTATTTTTTTGTTTTTTAACTAAACATTTATTTTCTCAACAACCCTCAGAGTTATAGGCAGACTGATAGAACATTGGATCCAGTCATCCAGCTGAACAACTTTGCTGCCATGCATGTTGCCTCTAAGACTAAGAGTTGTGCAGTAAAATGGCAAACACGTGTTTGCCGACAATCCCGGTAAAATTTTGGGAGCCAGAAATTTGGAAAACCCATTTCCGTCACAGATGAAGAAAAAAATTGGGAATGAAAGTTTTAGATCTTGAAAGATGCACATAGAGTTATTGAAGACGTTTTCCTGTCTGACCAACCGTTGGGGAGACAGACGCAAGAATTATAGCAATTAATAAATGTATTCCATTTTTATTTTCGGTGAACAGGTAACAATGAGGAGCTACAGCAATAACATGACATTAACCTATATTTCTAAGCCTAAGTCTTGATAAGTGAAGGGGGGGAGGGGGTTATGTCCATAGTTATTATTATTATTATAGGTAGTAATAGTGTAACCTATTTGGTAACAATGGACGAGGACTGTGCGGTCATTTTCTGAGACACTGACAAATTTTTCCAGGCCAAAAAATTGGTGCTTTTATCACTATTTAATTTTTTTTCTTTCTACAATGAAATATCAAATGTCTATTACTATCTATCTGTCTGTCTGTCTATCTATGGGTGACAGACAGCCGGCAACATGAGCAGTGGGTGGTATCCGGTCATTTCGCCCACATGCCATTTCCCCACACCATGGAGTCATTTCGCCCACACTATGGAGTCATTTCGCCCACACTATGGAGTCATTTCGCCCAAGGTTACTGGTGGCTCATTTACCTCTTCACTTGTTAACTGCTCAGTGGACGTGACATGGGACGTGTGGGCGAATTGACTCTTACATGTGGGCGAAAAGTCTTGTGGGCGAATTGACTCTTACATGTGGGCGAAAAGTCTTGTGGGCGAATTGACTCTTACATGTGGGCGAAAAGTCTTGTGGGCGAATTGACTCTTACATGTGGGCGAAAAGTCTTGTGGGCGAATTGACTCTTACATGTGGGCGAAAAGTCTTGTGGGCGAATTGACTCTTACATGTGGGCGAAAAGTCTTGTGGGCGAATTGACTCTTACATGTGGGCGAATTGACTCTTACATGTGGGCGAAAAGTCTTGTGGGCGAATTGACTCTTACATGTGGGCGAAAAGTCTTGTGGGCGAATTGACTCTTACATGTGGGCGAAAGTCTTGTGGGCGAATTGACTCTTACATGTGGGCGAAAAGTCTTGTGGGCGAATTGACTCTTACATGTGGGCGAAAAGTCTTGTGGGCGAATTGACTCTTACATGTGGGCGAAAGTCTTGTGGGCGAATTGACTCTTACATGTGGGCGAAAAGTCTTGTGGCGAATTGACTCTTACATGTGGCGAAAAGTCTTGTGGGCGAATTGACTCTTACATGTGGGCGAAAAGTCTTGTGGGCGAATTGACTCTTACATGTGGGCGAAAAGTCTTGTGGGCGAATTGACGTGTGGGCGAAATGACCGTAAACCGCAGTGGCTGCATCACAAAGAGTTTTTCTTATTCTCAATTTTTGTTTATTTTTAACATTATTTTATGTTTTTTTTGTGTATAATATAATATTTTTTTCTGTTTTTTGTTTCTAGAAAGTGACAGGTTTTTTTCTTCTATATTTTCTTCTTTCTTTCTATAAATATCTAATGGCTATCTATCTATGGCATTTTATATCTAATGGCTATCTATCTATGGCATTTTATATCTAATGGCTATCTATCTATGGCATTTTATATCTAATGGCTATCTATCTATGGCATTTTATATCTAATGGCTATCTATCTATGGCATTTTATATCTAATGGCTATCTATCTATGGCCTTTTATATCTAATGGCTATCTATCTATGGCATTTTATATCTAATGGCTATCTATCTATGGCATTTTATATCTAATGGCTATCTATCTATGGCCTTTTATATCTAATGGCTATCTATCTATGGCATTTTATATCTAATGGCTATCTATCTATGGCCTTTTATATCTAATGGCTATCTATCTATGGCATTTTATATCTAATGGCTATCTATCTATGGCATTTTATATCTAATGGCTATCTATCTATGGCATTTTATATCTAATGGCTATCTATCTATGGCCTTTTATATCTAATGGCTATCTATCTATGGCATTTTATATCTAATGGCTATCTATCTATGGCCTTTTATATCTAATGGCTATCTATCTATGGCATTTTATATCTAATGGCTATCTATCTATGGCATTTTATATCTAATGGCTATCTATCTATGGCATTTTATATCTAATGGCTATCTATCTATGGCATTTTATATCTAATGGCTATCTATCTATGGCATTTTATATCTAATGGCTATCTATCTATGGCATTTTATATCTAATGGCTATCTATCTATGGCATTTTATATCTAATGGCTATCTATCTATGGCATTTTATATCTAATGGCTATCTATCTATGGCATTTTATATCTAATGGCTATCTATCTATGGCATTTTATATCTAATGGCTATCTATCTATGGCATTTTATATCTAATGGCTATCTATCTATGGCCTTTTATATCTAATGGCTATCTATCTATGGCATTTTATATCTAATGGCTATCTATCTATGGCATTTTATATCTAATGGCTATCTATCTATGGCCTTTTATATCTAATGGCTATCTATCTATGGCATTTTATATCTAATGGCTATCTATCTATGGCCTTTTATATCTAATGGCTATCTATCTATGGCATTTTATATCTAATGGCTATCTATCTATGGCATTTTATATCTAATGGCTATCTATCTATGGCATTTTATATCTAATGGCTATCTATCTATGGCCTTTTATATCTAATGGCTATCTATCTATGGCATTTTATATCTAATGGCTATCTATCTATGGCCTTTTATATCTAATGGCTATCTATCTATGGCATTTTATATCTAATGGCTATCTATCTATGGCATTTTATATCTAATGGCTATCTATCTATGGCATTTTATATCTAATGGCTATCTATCTATGGCATTTTATATCTAATGGCTATCTATCTATGGCATTTTATATCTAATGGCTATCTATCTATGGCATTTTATATCTAATGGCTATCTATCTATGGCATTTTATATCTAATGGCTATCTATCTATGGCATTTTATATCTAATGGCTATCTATCTATGGCATTTTATATCTAATGGCTATCTATCTATGGCCTTTTATATCTAATGGCTATCTATCTATGGCCTTTTATATCTAATGGCTATCTATCTATGGCATTTTATATCTAATGGCTATCTATCTATGGCATTTTATATCTAATGGCTATCTCTCTGGCATTTTATATCTAATGGCTATCTATCTATGGCATTTTATATCTAATGGCTATCTATCTATGGCATTTTATATCTAATGGCTATCTATCTATGGCATTTTATATCTAATGGCTATCTATCTATGGCATTTTATATCTAATGGCTATCTATCTATGGCATTTTATATCTAATGGCTATCTATCTATGGCCTTTTATATCTAATGGCTATCTATATCTATGGCATCTTTATATCTAATGGCTATCTATCTATGGCATTTTATATCAATGGCTATCTATCTATGGCATTTATATCTATGGCTATCTTCTATGGCTTTTATATCTAATGGCTATCTATCTATGGCATTTTATATCTAATGGCTATCTATCTATGGCATTTTATATCTAATGGCTATCTATCTATGGCTTATATCTATGCTATCATCTATGGCATTTTATATTAATGGCTATCTATCTATGGCATTTTATATCTAATGGCTATCTATCTATGGCATTTTATATCTAATGGCTATCTATCTATGGCATTTTATATCTAATGGCTATCTATCTATGGCATTTTATATCTAATGGCTATCTCTCTATGGCATTTTATATCTAATGGCTATCTATCTATCTATGGCATTTTATATCTAATGGCTATCTATCTATCTATCTAATGGCATTTTATAGCATAATGCTATCTATCTATCTATCTATGGCATTTTATATCTAATGGCTATCTATCTATCTCTCTATGGCATTTTATAGCTAATGGCTATCTATCTATCTATCTATGGCATTTTATAGCTAATGGCTATCTATCTATCTCTCTATGGCATTTTATAGCTAATGGCTATCTATCTATCTATCTATGGCTTTTTAGCTAATGGCTATCTATCTATCTCTCTATGGCATTTTATACTAATGGCTATCTATCTATCTCTCTATGGCATTTTATAGCTAATGGCTATCTATCTATCTCTATGGCATTTTATATCTAATGGCTATCTATCTATCTCTCTATGGCATTTTATAGCTAATGGCTATCTATCTATCTCTCTATGGCATTTTATATCTAATGGCTATCTATCTATCTCTATGGCATTTTATATCTAATGGCTATCTATCTATCTCTCTATGGCATTTTATAGCTAATGGCTATCTATCTATCTCTCTATGGCATTTTATAGCTAATGGCTATCTATCTATCTATCTATGGCATTTCTATAGCTAATGGCTATCTATCTATCTCTCTATGGCATTTTATACTAGGATTGGCTATCTATCTATCTCTCTATGGCATTTTATATCTAATGGCTATCTATCTATCTCTATGGCATTTTATATCTAATGGCTATCTATCTCTATGGCATTTTATATCTAATGGCTATCTATCTATCTATCTATCTCTATGGCATTTTATATCTAATGGCTATCTATCTATCCATGGCATTGCAGACAGTCCGGCAAGATGTCGAGTGGGTTCATCAGTGAGAAGGATGTGGCAGAGCGGCGGCAGGCGCGGCAGGAGGAGTGGCAGAAGAACAAAGGGGAGGAGGACCCCGAGGAGGCCCCCGAGGAGGCCCCCTTCGACCCCCGCACCCTCTACGACCGCATCCAGGAACAGCGCCAGAAGAAACAGGACGAGTATGACGAGGCTCACAAGTAAGGGTTATTATTATTATTATTATTGTTATTATTATTATTATTATTATTAGTAGTAGTAGTAGAAGTAGTATTAGTAGTATTAGTAGTAGTAGTAGTGGTGGTGGTAGTAGTGGTAGTAGTAGTAGTAGTAGTTCAGTTTCTGTAAAATCGCCCTGCGTTTAGCTCAGTTTCTGTAAAATCGCCCTACGTTTAGCTCAGTTTCTGTAAAATCGCCTTACGTTTAGCTCAGTTTCTGTAAAATCGCCCTACGTTTAGCTCAGTTTCTGTAAAATCGCCCTACGTTTAGCTCAGTTTCTGTAAAATCGCCTTACGTTTAGCTCAGTTTCTGTAAAATCGCCCTACGTTTAGCTCAGTTTCTGTAAGATCGCCCTACGTTTAGCTCAGTTTCTGTAAAATCGCCCTGCGTTTAGCTCAGTTTCTGTAAAATCGCCTTGCGTTTAGCTCAGTTTCTGTAAGATCGCCCTACGTTTAGCTCAGTTTCTGTAAAATCGCCCTGCGTTTAGCTCAGTTTCTGTAAAATCGCCCTACGTTTAGCTCAGTTTCTGTAAAATCGCCCTGCGTTTAGCTCAGTTTCTGTAAAATCGCCCTACGTTTAGCTCAGTTTCTGTAAAATCGCCCTACGTTTAGCTCAGTTTCTGTAAAATCGCCCTACGTTTAGCTCAGTTTCTGTAAGATCGCCCTACGTTTAGCTCAGTTTCTGTAAGATCGCCTACGTTTAGCTCAGTTTCTGTAAATCGCCCTACGTTTAGCTCAGTTTCTGTAAATTGCCTACGTTTAGCTCAGTTTCTGTAAATCGCCTACGTTTAGCTCAGTTTCTGTAAGATCGCCCTACGTTTAGCTCAGTTTCTGTAAAATCGCCCTCGACGTTTGTATCCAGTTTCTTCTGTAAATCGCCCTACGTTTAGCTCAGTTTCTGTAAAATCGCCCTACGTTTAGCTCAGTTTCTGTAAAATCGCCCTACGTTTAGCTCAGTTTCTGTAAGATCGCCCTACGGCCCTACAAGCCATGCTATGATGCTCAAACGCCCTACGGTTGGCAACACTGGAACATGCTGCTGCAATGAGGTAGCATAAGGATAAAATAGACCTTGTTTCTTCTCTCAGGGCTACAGAAGGAACATGAATAATCTGTTTCTTCTGGTAAGGTTTAACCCCTTCACGCCCAGATCTTTCCTTGGCTATAAAAAATTGTCTGTTGTTAGCCATTAAATTACGAAAAGTCTGAATATACCAAATGAGTTAGTGGACAAGGATACTAAACAGGTCATAGCTATTAAAATATTGCTTATAGTCACTACAAATTGTCTTATGGTACACAAATTACAATGGAAATGACGTTCTGGACCTCAAGGGGTTAAAACACAACACCCTGGTATTTCTTCTCGTCAGGTTTAAGAAGAAATACCCGTCTATTTCTCACCCTAGTCTTCAAAAAACCATACTCCTAAACCTATTTCTCATATAGAAGGAAAAATAAGCTCTATTTATTCTTGTAAAAAAAAACCATTTCTTGACCTGTTTCTCCTTGCAGGGTTTAAAAAAGACCGTTTCTTGGAATATAAACCCTGTATTTCTGGTAAGGTTTAAGACCATGTGTTTTTGCCAGGTTTAAGAACATGGTGCGGGGTCTGGAGGACGATGAGGTGGACTTCCTAGAGCTGGTGGACCGCTCCAAACTGCAGGAGGAGAAGAGAGTACGCACCGAGGAGGTCACCGCCATTGCTGAGTACAGGTGCGTGTGTGTATTACCTAGTTGTATTGACCTAGTTGTGTTTTACAGGGCCTGAGCTACACTGGTGGGGTTCCGTCTCCATATCTGAGTTGGTTATCTTAAGCTCACAAAGACACTGCATTGACTGTATCGTTGTCCAGGTCATTCCACAGATCGATGCACTGATAGGGAAAGCTGTACTTCTTAATATCATTCTTGCATCTCATCTTTTTCAACTTTCCCTGTCCTCTTATGCTTCCCCTGTCCCTCACAAACATGTCCTCTTTGTCAAGTCTCTCCAAGCCCGTTATTCCTCTGTACATTGCTATTAGATCCCCTCTCTTCCTTGTGTATGTGTGTGTGTATGTGTGCTCTAGTTTTAGATGTGTGGGGGAGTTCATCATACCTTTCATTGTAGAATATAAGTACTACAGAGGTAAGATTTAGCATCCTTGTTCCCAGGGTGAGTTTGAAGTTTGTGTTCTCGCATACATATTTATTTACTTGGTGGTGATCAAGGTGTGTTTTGTCCTCAGGTTATGAAAACTGACCCATTGAAACATGTAGCCTGACCTGACCTGACCTTTTGTGTGTGAGGGAGCATACCATTGATTAGTGTGTCAGGTCGTACGGGGTCACTAGTGTATTTATTTGAACAAGGCAAAAATTCCATTCTATCTGAAGGTCTCATGCTTAAAATGATGCCTATGTTTACCTGATAATAGGGTTAACTATGATAAAATACAACTGAAATTTAGAAGAAGTGTAGTATTCCCTTCTCATGCTTAAAATGATGCCTGTGTTTACCTGATAATAGGGTTAACTATGATAAAATACAACTGAAATTTAGAAGAAGTGTAGTATTCCCTTCTCATGCTTAAAATGATGCCTATGTTTACCTGATAATAGGGTTAACTATGATAAAATACAACTGAAATTTAGAAGAAGTGTAGTATTCCCTTCTCATGCTTAAAATGATGCCTGTGTTTACCTGATAATAGGGTTAACTATGATAAAATACAACTGAAATTTAGAAGAAGTGTAGTATTCCCTTCTCATGCTTAAAATGATGCCTATGTTTACCTGATAATAGGGTTAACTTTGATAAAATACAACTGAAATTTAGAAGAAGCGTAGTATTCCCTTCTCCTGGCATCAAATATCAGGCAGTAAGCAGCAAGGGGGCAGGATTTTTGCCTCGTTAAAAAAAATAGACTAGTGTAGGAGTGGTGGGGGGAAACACGACAACATTTACTGGGTGCTAAAATATGTAGAGTGCAGAGTATCCTTGCCTAGTCTCCCTCTAGGACAGCACGCCCAGACCATGCAAGGCCCCCTCCTTACTCCAACCGTGACTCTGAATCAAAGCATTAAACCAGGAAAACAATCAAATGAAACACTCTCAACCCTCTCAATAATACCTAGGAATCTCAGGCCAGTCCTCGAAACCCCGAACAATGACTACAGTAAGGACACGAGGGGAAGAGCGGGGCAGGTTGCATCGAGGGTAGGTTGCATCATGGCCTCTAACTCGCCTTAACTTTTTTTATTATTATTACTGTTGTTGTAGTTGTAGGCTAGTAATAGTAGTTTATAGTAGTAGTAGTAGTAGTAGTAGTAGTTTATAGTAGTAGTAGTAGTAGTTTATAGTAGTAGTAGTAGTAGTAGTAGTAGTAGTTTATAGTAGTATTTATAGTAGTAGTAGAGTACAGCTAAGTATTAATTATCCGACCTGGGGGGACCGAAGGTAGGTCGGATAATTGGAATAGTCGGATGTTGGGATATCACAGTAACCATAAACGTAAGGACAAAATGGTATAGAACATAAAAGATGCAGCTCTTGAAGGCCCAGCCAGTGGTAGACGCGAAAGTAAATTTCATGCATAAATAAAGCCACAAATCAATATTTTCTATAAACTAAAAACAAACGAAGTCAAATAAATGACCAAAACAAGACACAATGTGGTGGTGAAAAAAGTCGGTTGTTTGGACAAGTCGGATGTTTGGAGGTCGGATGTTGGGACTTTGGCTGTAGTAGTAGTAGTAGTAGTAGTAGTTTAAGACGATGTACGTGTGATGACATGCGAGTTAAGAGGCAACGATGCAACCTGCCCCCTCGATGCAACCTGCCCCGCTCTCCCCTGCCGAAATCCCCTGCAGCCCCTCGGCCGCCGCACAGAGTCGCCCTGGCAGTGGGTTTCCTCAAGCCACCACTTTCTTTATTTTTCTCTGTCTATTTTCTGTGTCATTTTCATACCTGGGTGTTTTATAGCCTGGCTGACATCTGCCTCACGTCATCAAACACCTCCAAGCCTAACATCTCATTTAACAAGCCATTGTAATTTGGGGTACCATTAGACGATTTTAATGAATATAAGCAATGTTTTATAGCTATGACCTGTTTAGTATCCTTGTCCACTAGCTAATTTGGTATATTAAATTAGTTTTTCTTAATTTTATGGCTAACAACAGACGATTTCATATAGCAAAGGAGAGATCTGGGCGTGAAGGGGTTAATGCTTATTCACCGACAGGAACTACCACGTGTAGGTCTCATGGCCTCTTGTAGCTTCCTTATGTTCTTATGTTCATCACACATGCAGACACCCTTCTTCACTCCAAGCCTAACATGTCGCCCCTTGAATCTCCCAGGAAAAAGGTGTCGGCGATGCAGAAGAACCTGGCCGAGGAGGAGATCCGTGCGGAGATCAAGGCGGCGGAGGCCCGGCGGGTGGCGGCGCCCTCCAAGCGGCCCTCCCACCTCACCCTGCTGGCCGGCGCCATCAAGAGGAAGACCAGTGAGGAGGAGCGGCAGGCTGACCCACCCACCAAGAAACACAGGAAAGGTGGGATGGAAGGGGGAGGACTTTTATTTATGTATATTTTTATTTACATTCAAAAGATATATATATAATTTTTTCTATGGAATACGAATATGACCCAGGCCCTTAAGGGATGTTGTGGTACTGTTAGAAGGCTTGAGGTACTGTTAGAAGGGCTTGAGGTACTGTTAGAAGGGCTTGAGGTACTGTTAGAAGTAGAGCTTGAGGTACTGTTAGAAGGGCTTGAGGTACTGTTAGAAGTAGAGCTTGAGGTACTGTTAGAAGGGCTTGAGGTACTGTTAGAAGGGCTTGAGGTACTGTTAGAAGTAGAGCTTGAGGTACTGTTAGAAGGGCTTGAGGTACTGTTAGAAGAAGAGCTTGAGGTACTGTTAGAAGGGCTTGAGGTACTGTTAGAAGTAGAGCTTGAGGTACTGTTAGAAGAAGAGCTTGAGGTACTGTTAGAAGGGCTTGAGGTACTGTTAGAAGAAGAGCTTGAGTACTGTTAGAAGGGCTTGAGGTACTGTTAGAAGGGCTTGAGGTACTGTTAGAAGGGCTTGAGGGACTGTTAGAAGGCTTGAAGTACTGTTAGAAGGGCTTGAGGGACTGTTAGAAGAAGAGCTTGAGGTACTGTTAGAAGGGCTTGAGGTACTGTTAGAAGGCTTGAGGGACTGTTAGAAGGCTTGAAGTACTGTTAGAAGGGCTTGAGGGACTGTTAGAAGGCTTGAGGTACTGTTAGAAGGGCTTGAGGTACTGTTAGAAGGGCTTGAGGGACTGTTAGAAGAAGAGCTTGAGGTACTGTTAGAAGGGCTTGAGGGACTGTTAGAAGAAGAGCTTGAGGTACTGTTAGAAGGGCTTGAGGGACTGTTAGAAGGCTTGAAGTACTGTTAGAAGGGCTTGAGGTACTGTTAGAAGAAGAGCTTGAGGTACTGTTAGAAGGGCTTGAGGTACTGTTAGAAGGGCTTGAGGTACTGTTAGAAGGGCTTGAGGTACTGTTAGAAGGGCTTGAGGTACTGTTAGAAGGGCTTGAGGTACTGTTTTGAAGGGCTTGAGGGACTGTTAGAAGAAGAGCTTGAGGTACTGTTAGAAGGGCTTGAGGTACTGTTAGAAGGGCTTGAGGTACTGTTAGAAGGGCTTAAGGGATGTTGAGGTACTGTTAGAAGAGCTTGAGTACTGTTAGAAGGGCTTGAGGTACTGTTAGAAGAAAAGCTTGAGGTACTGTTAGAAGGGCTTGAAGTACTGTTAGAAGGGCTTAAGAGATGTTGAGGTACTGTTAGAAGAAGAGCTTGAGGTACTGTTAGAAGGGCTTGAGGTACTGTTAGAAGGGCTTGAGGTACTGTTAGAAGGGCTTGAGGTACTGTTAGAAGGGCTTGAGGTACTGTTAGAAGGGCTTGAGGTACTGTTAGAAGGGCTTAAGGGATGTTGAGGTACTGTTAGAAGAAGAGCTTGAGGTACTGTTAGAAGGGCTTGAGGTACTGTTAGAAGGGCTTGAGGTACTGTTAGAAGGGCTTGAGGTACTGTTAGAAGGGCTTGAGGTACTGTTAGAAGGGCTGTGGTACTGTTAGAAGGGCTTGAGGTACTGTTAGAAGGGCTTGAGGTACTGTTAGAAGGGCTTGAGGTACTGTTAGAAGGGCTTGAGGTACTGTTAGAAGGGCTTGAGGTACTGTTAGAAGGGCTTAAGGGATGTTGAGGTACTGTTAGAAGAAGAGCTTGAGGTACTGTTAGAAGGGCTTGAGGTACTGTTAGAAGGGCTTGAGGTACTGTTAGAAGGGCTTGAGGTACTGTTAGAAGAAGAGCTTGAGGTACTGTTAGAAGGCTTGAGGTACTGTTAGAAGGGCTTGAGGTACTGTTAGAAGGCTTGAGGTACTGTTAGAAGGGCTTGAGGTACTGTTAGAAGGGCTTAAGGGATGTTGAGGTACTGGTAGAAGAAGGGCTTGAGGTACTGTTAGAAGGGCTTGAGGTACTGTTAGAAGGGCTTAAGGGATGTTGAGGTACTGTAGAAGAAGGGCTTGAGGTACTGTTAGAAGGGCTTGAGGTACTGTTAGAAGGGCTTGAGGTACTGTTAGAAGAAGAGCTTGAGGTACTGTTAGAAGGGCTTGAGGTACTGTTAGAAGGGCTTGAGGTACTGTTAGAAGGGCTTGAGGTACTGTTAGAAGGGCTTGAGGTACTGTTAGAAGGGCTTGAGGTACTGTTAGAAGAAGAGCTTGAGGTACTGTTAGAAGGGCTTGAGGTACTGTTAGAAGGGCTTGAGGTACTGTTAGAAGGGCTTGAGGTACTGTTAGAAGGGCTTGAGGTACTGTTAGAAGGGCTTGAGGTACTGTTAGAAGGGCTTGAGGTACTGTTAGAAGGGCTTAAGGGATGTTGAGGTACTGGTAGAAGAAGGGCTTGAGGTACTGGTAGAAGGGCTTGAGGTACTGTTAGAAGGGCTTGAGGTACTGTTAGAAGGGCTTGAGGTACTGTTAGAAGGGCTTGAGGTACTGTTAGAAGGGCTTGAGGTACTGTTAGAAGGCTTAAGGGATGTTGAGGTACTGGTAGAAGAAGAGCTTGAGGTACTGTTAGAAGGGCTTGAGGTACTGTTAGAAGAAGAGCTTGAGGTACTGTTAGAAGGGCTTGAGTACTGGTAGAAGAAGAGCTTGAGGTACTGTTAGAAGAAGAGCTTGAGGTACTGTTAGAAGAAGAGCTTGAGGTACTGTTAGAAGAAGAGCTTGAGGTACTGGTAGAAGAAGAGCTTGAGGTACTGTTAGAAGAAGAGCTTGAGGTACTGTTAGAAGAAGAGCTTGAGGTACTGTTAGAAGAAGAGCTTGAGGTACTGTTAGAAGAAGAGCTTGAGGTACTGTTAGAAGAAGAGCTTGAGGTACTGTTAGAAGGGCTTGAGGTACTGTTAGAAGGGCTTAAGAGATGTTGAGGTACTGTTAGAAGGGCTTAAGAGATGTTGAGGTACTGTTAGAAGGGCTTAAGGTACTGTTAGAAGGGCTTGAGGTACTGTTAGAAGGGCTTGAGGTACTGTTAGAAGGGCTTGAGGGACTGTTAGAAGGGCTTGAGGTACTGTTAGAAGGGCTTAAGAGATGTTGAGGTACTGTTAGAAGAAGAGCTTGAGGTACTGTTAGAAGGGCTTAAGGGATGTTGAGGTACTGTTAGAAGGGCTTAAGGTACTGTTAGAAGGGCTTGAGGTACTGTTAGAAGGGCTTGAGGTACTGTTAGAAGGGCTTGAGGTACTGTTAGAAGGGCTTAAGGGATGTTGAGGTACTGTTAGAAGGGCTTGAGGTACTGTTAGAAGGGCTTGAGGTACTGTTAGAAGGGCTTGAGGTACTGTTAGAAGAAGAGCTTGAGGTACTGTTAGAAGGGCTTGAGGTACTGTTAGAAGTAGAGCTTGAGGTACTGTTAGAAGGCTTGAGGTACTGTTAGAAGAAGAGCTTGAGGTACTGTTAGAAGGGCTTGAGGTACTGTTAGAAGTAGAGCTTGAGGTACTGTTAGAAGGGCTTGAGGTACTGTTAGAAGTAGAGCTTGAGGTACTGTTAGAAGGGCTTGAGGTACTGTTAGAAGTAGAGCTTGAGGTACTGTTAGAAGGGCTTGAGGTACTGTTAGAAGTAGAGCTTGAGGTACTGTTAGAAGTAGAGCTTGAGGTACTGTTAGAAGGGCTTGAGGTACTGTTAGAAGTAGAGCTTGAGGTACTGTTAGAAGGGCTTGAGGTACTGTTAGAAGTAGAGCTTGAGGTACTGTTAGAAGGGCTTGAGGTACTGTTAGAAGAAGAGCTTGAGGTACTGTTAGAAGGGCTTGAGGTACTGTTAGAAGTAGAGCTTGAGGTACTGTTAGAAGGGCTTGAGGTACTGTTAGAAGTAGAGCTTGAGGTACTGTTAGAAGGGCTTGAGGTACTGTTAGAAGGGCTTGAGGTACTGTTAGAAGTAGAGCTTGAGGTACTGTTAGAAGGGCTTGAGGTACTGTTAGAAGGGCTTAAGGGATGTTGAGGTACTGTTAGAAGAAGAGCTTGAGGTACTGTTAGAAGGGCTTGAGGTACTGTTAGAAGAAGAGCTTGAGGTACTGTTAGAAGGGCTTGATAAGGGTGTTTAAGTACTGTCTATGGGCTGATATTTACTTTATTTATTAATCTTGTTGACATTGGTCCAAGGGTGACAAAGAGGCAGAGGAAGGGTGGTGCTCGGGGCTGATATTTTTATTTATTATTTAATGTTTATATAGTGTTAAGGTTGGGACATGAATCTTTCTAGGTTTGTATCAGTGTTTGAAAGTCTCTCTCTCTCATACTGATTCTGTCTCCCCATAAACTTTTCTTCCTGCTCTATGTATCTTTATTATATATTACATAAGAAAATAAGGAAGCTACAAGAGGCCGTGAGACCTACACGTGGTAGTTCCTGTCACCTAACACTACCTACATCCACCTTTCATCCCCATCCATGAACCTATCCAGCCCCTCTTTAAAGCTCCCCAATGACTCTGCACTAACTACCTGTCTACTGAGTCCATGCCAGTCATTCACCACCCTATTTGTGAACCAGTTTCTCCCAATTTCCTTTTTAAATCTACGCTTTTCCAGCTTGAATCCGTGACTTCTCGTTCTACCCTGCTTACTAACCTTAAGAACTTTTCCTACATCGCCTATATTGTATCCTTTGATCCACTTAAACACTTCTATCAGATCACCCCTTACTCTACGCCTCTCCAGTGAGTGTAACTTTAATTGGGTGCCCAGGGCTGACAACATACCTTCATCATTCAGGGATAGATAGGGAATGAACATTAATTTCTCTTATAGTATTTTACACTTCTTCTGACAACCTACTGGTCTCCTGATCTTAGGATGGACAGTGATTGGAGTCATTTATAGTCTTACCCCCTTGAGGCCCAGAACGTAATTGCCATTGTAATTTGGGTACCATTAGACGATTTTCAGTGACTATAAGCAATATTTTATAGATATGACCTATTTAGTATCCTTGTCCACAAACTAAAATGGTATATTCAGTGACTTTTTGTAATTTTATGGCTCGACAACAGACCTTTTATATAGCCAAGGAAAGATCTGGGCGTGAAGGGGTTCAAGTTTTCGATATTTTTTTTATGATGTAAAAGCTATATTTACGTCCTTAGCTATATTAGACTTGTGTATATTTTATAGTTGCCACTGCTAGACAAGCCAAGAGGCACAGGAAGGGTGGCTGGCCCGGTGCTATGGCTGACTTCTTATTGATTTATTATTCTTTTTTACATTGGTCCAAGGGTAAAAACAAATGTTACCTTTTTTATAATGTCAAAGCTATATTTACAATGCTTCCGCTGCTACCCAACCCAAGAGGCAGCGGAAAGGTGGGTGCTCAGACCATGTGTTTGAGAAGCTTCATGTGTACAGAACGTAGGACCTGGGGTTTCTTATTCAGGGTCTGTTTGAACAATGTATGCAGTAAGTATGCACTTTCATACCTGGAGTGTGATCATCTACCCTCTAACACAGGGGCGGGCAAAGTCCGGCCCGTGAAGGCCCAGCGCACGGCCAGCCTGCGCGGCATTAGCATTCCAATCCGGCACGCGAGACCCAGGCTAAAAAAGTGTTTATTCTGCCGCACAGACAGCATTTGCCGGCCTTTGCCGGCCTTTGCATCATGATATTGACATGAATATGAACATTGAATCACTTCTTCATGGCAAGCAGCACCTGTCTCACGGATTAGCATCCATCCATCATAAGGGGCATACGCCGGGGGGCGCGTCTCCTCGCCCACCCTACGACGCCACTCCCGGGGGTCACCACGCGCGAGTTCCCATGCAGGCTCCTTTCCCATACCAAGCAGCTCTCGACAAGAAACATCAACTTGCCCCAGCCACGAGCCTTGTGGGCGCCCCCTTGGCCTCCTCCACGCCGGATTGTCTCTTACAGATACAACCCGATGGGAAGGATCGGTTTCAGGGTAGCGTGCCACATGCCCATATAGCCGAAGTTGGCGCTGACGGACTATGCAGGTAATAGGCCTCGATTCAGTCTCACGGTGCAATCGCTGATTTGACACGTAATCATCCCAGCGATACCCCATGATTCTGCGAAGACACTTATTACCAAAGGCATTGATTCGTCTCTTCAAGTCACTATTTAGTGTCCATGTCTCACAACCATAGAGTAAGACAGGGATCACAAGCGACTTGAAGAACCGGATCTTTGTCCTCCTGCACAGGTACCGACAACGCCAAATACTCCCGCTGATGAGTCCATAACACCGTGGGCTATGCCAATCCGCCGTAAGACTTCTTGACGTGACCCGCCGTCATTATGGACTGCGCTACCAAGGTATGTAAAACTTTCCAAGATCTCAATGTCCTCGCCACACGCATGAACAGACTGTACTGCTTCATCTAGTAAGTCTCCAAATACCTGGACCTTGGTCTTGAGCCAGGAGACCTCAAGTCCCAAAGGCTTAGCCTCCTCGTGCAGCGCCTCGAGAGCCATCACCAGGACCTCCAGCGACTCAGTAAAGATTACTGCATCATCGGCAAAAACAAGATCAGTGATCTTGGTGTTGCCGATGGATGCTCCACAATCACTTTGATCTACAGCCTTGTCCAATACCCAGTCCATACAAGCGTTGAAAAGTGATGGGGCAAGGACGCACCCTGCCTCACATCCTGTATTCACAGGAAAGAAGCTGGATACACCTGCCCCACACTTCACAGCACTCGCAGTCCCAGAATACAGACCAGTTATCAAACCAATAGTCCTTGCAGGAATCCCTCGAAGTCGCAGAAGATCCCAGAGTGACTCACGATGCACTGAGTCAAACGCCTTCTTGAGATCAACATAGGCTGCAAGCATCCCCTGTCGAAACTCACGTCGGCGTTCCACCAGGACACGAAGCGCTAGGATACGGTCCGTTGTTGACTTACCAGGCGTGAACCCAGACTGCTGAGGTCTCTGATGCTTCACCATATGACTGCGAATTCGTGTCAGCATTAGATGGGCAAGCACCTTGCCTGGTACGCTGAGCAGTGTAATACCGCGGTAATTGTTGCAGTCCTGACGGTCCCCTTTCCCTTTCCAGATAGGGACAACCAGCCCCCTTTTCCAGTCAGGAGGAATGGTACCTGATTGCCACACGGCAGTCAGGACAGCATGCAACCCGCGGATCATGGCCTCACCCCCAGCTTTGAGGAGCTCCGCACTGATATTACAAACACCAGCTGCCTTTCCACCCTTCAACTTTGCTACAGCCTCTCTGACTTCGTCAAGAGAGGGTGCGGTTTCGTCAATGGGAGGATCGGCATCCACTGCCCGTAACCCAGTGGTGTGAAGCTGCTCAGTTGGAGGGTCCACCGTGAACAACTGCCCAAAGTACTCAGCCCAACGAGCCATCTGCCCATCCATGTCCGACACGAGGCGCCCATCTTCTGTTCGAATAGCACTCGCCCGTGAAGGAGACTTGGAACGGAGCTTCTTCAGGACTCGGTAGGCGGGTCGGAGGTCATTAGCGTTCAAATGACCCTCGACATCCTCAGCGAGACTCCTGACATACCTCTCCTTGTCTCTCCTCAGGAGGGTTCTAGTCCGGCGTGACAGAGCCCTGTGCTGGTCCGGTTCCCAGCCAGCCTGGCAGCGCGACTCTCCTCGATTTTTCTCAGCGTCGCCGTCGAGACAAAACCACGCCTTGACCTCGGGCGCTCCCCAATACACTCCTTGGCAGCCTGTAGAGTTTCACGTTTGAAGGTATCCCACAGTTCTACAGGGTCCCTGAGAGCACCGAGCACATCAAACCGATTTGAGACTGCCACCGCATACTCATGAGCACATGTCAAGTCCTTCAGTTTCTCAAGATGAAACACAGTATGGTTACCTCTTGAGATTCTTCTGGACTTGACATGAAGCTTAAGTGTAGCAACAACAAGTCTGTGATCTGTTGCAAAGAACTCAGCACTCCGGTAAACCCTGCAGTTCTGGAGGATCCTCCAACGAGTACTAACGAGGATGTGGTCGATCTCCTTAGCTACCCCTCCGGCATTACTATACCATGTCCAGCGGTGCAGCTCTGGTCTCTGATACCAAGAACCTGCAATTCTCAACCTTCTGGACCTTGCAAAGTTCAGAAGCAGAATTAGCATGGTTCTCAATAAAATTCTTGTATACTTTAATCCCTTTGGGGTTCTTGTTTATCACTCCGGCCTGCAGGCTTCTCCCGACACTCTCATCCTTGCCCTTATCTCCTGACTCATTATAATTGTTTTGTCATTGCTATATTCGCCTTGCCCTTGCCTTACCTTACCCTATCCTACCTGCCCTGCCTTGCCCTACCCTGTCATGTCTTACCCTGTCATGTCCTACCCTGCCCTGTCATGTCCTACCCTGCCCTACCCTACCCTGTCATGTCCTACCCTGTCATGTCCTACCCTACCCTGTCATGTCCTACCCTGCCCTTCCCTACCCTGTCTTACCCTGTCCTGTCTTACCCTGCCCTTCCCTACCCTGTCCTGCCCTACCCTACCTTGTCCTACTCTATCCTACCCTGTTCGAATACACATAGGCAAGCATCCTTAAAAACTCTCATCCCTCTGAAAGGTTTGCCTGCCTTGCTCTAACCTAACGCCGGCCTCAACCTTCCAGTCTCCAACGAGGGCCCGGCTGAGGGTTCGTCCATTATATGTATCTCTTTCTTTCCCTCCACCCTACTGCATTGCTCTAGTTATGAATGTTCAAGAGTGTTCAGGGGTTCAAACATACATAGTTCTCTTCTTGTCTTAACCCAAGCCTCAACATTCTCGACTCTGTCAATAAAAGGGTTTCTTATTCATGATCTGCTTTAACCCCTTGAGACCCAGAATGTAATTTCCATTTCATCTGGGTACCATTAGATGATTTTAAGTGAATAGTATAAGCAATATTTTATAGCTATGACCTGTTTAGTATCCTTGTCCACTAACTAATTTGGTATATTCGGTGACTTTTCGTAATTTTATGGCTGACAACAGACGATTTTATATAGCCAAGGAAAGATCTGGGCGTGAAGGGGTTAAGTATGTAAGCAGTAAGTACAGTAAAACCTCTCCTATTGGGACTAATTGGGCCAAGGAGTGGTCTGAGTAATGCAAGGATCCGAATAATGGGGGGATTATATATGGGGGCATATGAAAAAAAAAAAAAAAAAAAAAAAAAAATTCTGTGTATAATTATATAGCTAGGAAATTTCGACCCCTAAAAAAAAAAAAAAAAAAAAAAAAAAAAAAAAAAAATAATAATAATAATAATAATAATAATAATAAATCTAGGCGTACTACATATAGCTAGGAAATTTCGACCCTAAAAAAAAAAAAAAAAAATAATAATCTAGGAGTACTACATATAGCTAGGAAATTTCGACCCCTAAAAAAAAAAAAAAAAAAAAAAAAAAAATCTAGGCGTACTACATATAGCTAGGAAATTTCGACCCGTAAAAAAAAAAAAAAAAAAAAATATATATATATATATATATATATATATATATATATATATATATATATATATATATATATATATATATATATATAATATATATATATATATATATTATATATATATATATATATATATATATATATATATATATATATATATATATATATATATATATATATATATATATATATATATATATATATATATATATATATATATATATATATATATATATATACAGTAAAACCCTTATAACTCGGCACGATAGGGGCTCTGGCCCTTGCCGAGTTATTCAATGTGCCGAGTTATTCAATGTCCTCCTCTGATATGGGTTATAAAAAAAAAAAAAAAAAAAAAAAAAAAAAAAAAAAAATACAGTACTGTAAAAGCATAAAAACTACACTTACCAGTGAACGGGTAGAATGTGCTGGATTTGATATCAAACTCAGCACAAATAGCACACATGGACGCACCTGCACCCATCCTTGCCAGCACTTTCACCTTTTCCTGCAGGCTCAGGCTCTTCAATTTCATTCCCTTCCTGCTGGAGACACCCTTGCGTGATGGAGCTGACATCTTGAAATACACTACTGTATGATGTAATCCCAAAACACGTAAAATAGGTGGCAAAGTAAAGCAAAGGTCGGGAACGAGCGTGTAGGCTGTCAGCTGAGCCGTGTTTATGTCGTCCAAGCACCGTCTTGGATACGAATTCCGTTTTTTGTCGAAATTGAAAAAGGATTGGTTTCTGCTTCAAAAACACAACAAGCTTGGTAGGAGCCGAAATAATAATCAATGCAAAACATTGCAAACAATATCACAAAGTAGTATAACACACATTTCAGCAAGTGTTATTGGATTGGGATTCGTAATCCATGACGGTGCTTGGACGACAAAAACACGGCTCAGCCTACGCCCTGGTTCCTGACCTTTGCTTACTTTGCCACCTATTTTACGTGTTTTGGGATGACATCATACAGTACTGTATATCAAGATGTCAGCTCCATCACGCAAGGGTGTCTCCAGCAGGAAGGGAATGAAATTGAAGAGCCTGAGCTTGCAGGAAAGGGTCAAAAGGACAAAAATACGACTTTATGCGACTGAGGATATGCCGAGTGTAAGCAAAGAGATGCAGTTATAACATCAATATGCCGAGATACATTATTTTTTGCCAACTTTCTGTTGACATGTTCACAGAAGAGGTTGTGAGGGCATGATATGCCGAGTGAAAACCATGAGATGCAGTTTAGGTGAGGCGGTAGCAGAGTGGTTAGCGTCACCGAGTGGCGTTCTCGAAGACCCGAGTTCGATCCCGAGTGAGACCCATAAATCCACTTGAAATCTTTCTGCACCGCCTATCGTGGCCTAAGAACACCCACATGCCCTGTCCATTAACTCTACCTTCGACTGTGAGTGCATGGGAGGACACAGGGGGCGGCATGAGCCTCTAAATACAGGCGTCACTATAAGAATCCTGCCTGCGCCACCACGGGCGAGGGCCAACCATCACAGCCCTCGAGTGAGCCTCCAGGGCCTATCATTCCACCCCTGGAGCTCACTGCCTACATGTGCTATGGGCATAGGTGTGTGTGTGTGTGTGTGTGTGTGTGTGTGTGTGTGTGTGTGTGTGTGGGTGGGTGGTGGGTGGGTGGGTGTGGGTGTGGGTGTGTGTAAAAAAAAAAAAAAAAAAAAAAAAAAAAAAAACATTAGTCTTTGCCATGCCGAGTTATATCAAATTCCGAGTTATACAGTGCCGAGTTATAAGGGTTTTACTGTATATATATATATATATATATATAAAGGAGGAGGTCCGAATAATGTCAAAGTCCGAATAATGAGTGTCCGAATACGAGAGGTTTTACTGTACTTTCTTCATAGCTGGAGTGTGATTATCTATCCCTAACACAAGTCTCAACCTTCTAGACTCCAACGAGGGCACATCTGAGGGTTCGTCCGGCCACCACCAGGACACACCGGCCCCCCCAGCCCCTGCCACTGCCCCCGCCCCCCCCCTCAACACGCCGGCCGCCAAGACAGACCTGCAGTGCATCGCCGTGCTGCCGGGCCTCGGCGTCTACACCGACTCCAGCGACTCCGACAACAACGTGGACTCTGACAGCGACGAGGACGACGATGTAGCAATTCCCCACCAGCCACGCGACATCACCGGCAGGATTGTGAAGCCCGTGGCCCAGTGTGGCGGCCATCAGGGCTGTTGAGGTACTGTTAGAAGGCCTTGAGTACTGTTAGAAGGCCTAGAGGTACTGTTAGAAGGCCTGGAGGTACTGTCAGAAGGGCTTGAGATACTGTTAGAAAAGTTTAGGGATTTTGAGGTACTGTTAGAAGGGATTGAAGTACTGTTAGAAGGGCTTAGACACAAGGCACACTCAGTTTTGTTCCTTCTAAGGGTGTTTAAGTACTGTTAGAAGGACTTGAGGTACTGTCAGAAGGGCTTGACGGTACTGTTAGAAGGGTTTAGGAGTTCTGAGGTACTGTTAGAAGGGCTTGAGTACTGTTAGAAAGATTTAGGAGGTGTTGAGGTACTGTTAGGAGGCCTGGAGGTACTGTTAGAAGGCCTGGAGGTACTGTTAGAAGGCCTGGAGGTACTGTTAGAAGGCCTGGAGGTACTGTTAGAAGGCCTGGAGGTACTGTTAGAAGGCTTGAAGAACTGTTAGGAGGGGTAAGAAGGGCTTGAGTACTGTTAGCAAGGTTTAAACGGAAGGCAACAAGTTTAGCAAGAGTACTGTAGGGACGGGGTGAAGCTGTTGCCCCATCCACTGTATATGCACTGAGTGATTGCCCTGTTACAGTATCAATCACACTTTCTGTAAATGTTATCTAACCATTTTTTTCAGTTTTATTATATTTCAGTATAAAATTAGTTAAGAGGTCAGTATAAAATCAGTAAAATTATTATGAAATTATAGGTAAGGGCTTGAGGTACTGTTAGAAAGGCTATAGGTATTGTTAGAAAGGCTATAGGTACTGTTAGAAAGGCTATAGGTACTGTTAGAAAGGCTATAGGTACTGTTAGAAAGGCTATAGGTACTGTTAGAAAGGCTATAGGTACTGTTAGAAAGGCTATAGGTACTGTTAGAAAGGCTATAGGTACTGTTAGAAAGGTTATAGGTACTGTTAGAAGGGGTGAGGAGTGTTAAGGTACTACTATTAGAAAGGCTATAGGTACTGTTAGAAGGGCTATAGGTACTGTTAGAAGGGGTGAGGAGTGTTAAGGTACTACTGTTAGAAAGGCTATAGGTACTGTTAGAAGGGGTTAGGGGTGTTGAGGTACTGTTAGAAGGACTTAGACACAAGGCAGTAAGAGTTAGGAGTACTTTAAGGCAGTACTGTTAGGAGGGGTTAGGAGTGTTGAGGTACTGTTAGAAGGACTTAGACACAAGGCAGTAAGAGTTAGGAGTACTTTAAGGCAGTACTGTTAGAAGGGGTTAGGGGTGTTGAGGTACTGTTAGAAGGACTTAGACACAAGGCAGTAAGAGTTAGGAGTACTTTAAGGCAGTACTGTTAGGAGGGGTTAGGGGTGTTGAGGTACTGTTAGAAGGACTTAGACACAAGGCAGTAAGAGTTAGGAGTACTTTAAGGCAGTACTGTTAGAAGGGGTTAGGGGTGTTGAGGTACTGTTAGAAGGACTTAGACACAAGGCAGTAAGAGTTAGGAGTACTTTAAGGCAGTACTGTTAGGAGGGGTTAGGGGTGTTGAGGTACTGTTAGAAGGACTTAGACACAAGGCAGTAAGAGTTAGGAGTACTTTAAGGCAGTACTGTTAGGAGGGGTTAGGAGTGTTGAGGTACTGTTAGAAGGACTTAGACACAAGGCAGTAAGAGTTAGGAGTACTTTAAGGCAGTACTGTTAGAAGGGGTTAGGGGTGTTGAGGTACTGTTAGAAGGACTTAGACACAAGGCAGTAAGAGTTAGGAGTACTTTAAGGCAGTACTGTTAGGAGGGGTTAGGAGTGTTGAGGTACTGTTAGAAGGACTTAGACACAAGGCAGTAAGAGTTAGGAGTACTTTAAGGCAGTACTGTTAGAAGGGGTTAGGGGTGTTGAGGTACTGTTAGAAGGACTTAGACACAAGGCAGTAAGAGTTAGGAGTACTTTAAGGCAGTACTGTTAGGAGGGTTAGGAGTGTTGAGGTACTGTTAGAAGGACTTAGACACAAGGCAGTAAGAGTTAGGAGTACTTTAAGGCAGTACTGTTAGGAGGGGTTAGGAGTGTTGAGGTACTGTTAGAAGGACTTAGACACAAGGCAGTAAGAGTTAGGAGTACTTTAAGGCAGTACTGTTAGGAGGGGTTAGGAGTGTTGAGGTACTGTTAGAAGGACTTAGACACACTATGTTAATATGTTACCGGAAGGCCAACACACAATTCTGCCACTTATAGACAATAGCAAAAACCTTCTTAACTAATCTACTGTGTGTCCGAGGAGAGGATAGAAAGGTGGCACGGAATTTTAAGCCTTGCGTGTGGGACGAACAGAGATCATAAGAACATAAGGAAGCTACAAGAGGCTGTGAGACCTACACGTGGTAGTTCCTGTTGCTTGACCATAAGAACATAAGGAAGCTACAAGAGGCTGTGAGACCTACACGTGGTAGTTCCTGTTGCTTGGCCATAAGAACATAAGGAAGCTACAAGAGGCTGTGAGACCTACACGTGGTAGTTCCTGTTGCTTGAGCATAAGAACATAAGGAAGCTACAAGAGGCTGTGAGACATACACATGGTAGTTCCTTTGTTTTTCTGGGTTGAGACGAAATGCACCCAGAGTTTTGTTGCTTATAGGAGCCGGTAGAGAGACTAGGAGACATGGTTTTGAAGACATAGGAACTACCACGTGTAGGTCTCACGGCCTCTTGTAGCTTCCTTATTTTCTGATGTTGTTACGTTTGTTAGTGAAGTAACTATCTATATTCGCCACTCGTTAAGTTGGCAAAAATGTGGCTCTTCGCTTCCTACCTTCTGAATGCACGGGATTGGCTGAGGTGTTGGCTGTCGGGGCTTTAGGGCGGAACTCCAATGCCGCTGTTGCACGAAATAGGTCACCCGTGAAATAAGTCGTACCTAACCTCACCCCCCCGGCCCTTAATTATTTTCTCGATTCGTCGTCGTCTTCTTGTGATCTTTGACGCTTAGTATCGCTCCGTAGGTCCTCTTCAAACTTCGTCTCCTTCGTTAACAGGTTTGTCAGCTCTTCCCTTGTTTATTTCACCGGGGATACTAAAACATTTTCATTCGTTTTGGTCTGTGTGAGTGAGGGCGTCAGCTTGATGGTTGTCTGACTAGCATTATACGTCAATCTCTTCTCTCCTGTCTCCTCCAGCACCTCCAGCAACCACAGTACCTCACACGTCCTGGTTAATCACTTATAAAGGAGTATTTTGTGGTAAATAAGTCAAGAACGGCGGGGGTGTGAGGTAAGGGACGGCTTATTTCACGGAGTTACCTATCTTATGCGACGCCGCCCTGAAGCCTGTCATATCAGTAGTGTCTTGTTATTGTTTCCTGCTCTTATAGTT
>JACEEZ010024233.1:102500-115000 GCA_016584305.1 Chionoecetes opilio
GCTAGAAAATCTCCCCTTTCTCTTCTTTTCTCAAGTGTTGGGAGTTTTAGTCTTGAAAGTCTTTCCTCATATGGTAAATCTCTCAGGCTTGGAGCCATTTTTGTGGCTGCTCTTTGTATTCTCTCAATCTTCCTTATATCCTTCTTTTTATGTGGTGACCCAAGCACTGCCGCATATTCCAACCTTGGTCGAATCAGATGAGTGTGTGTGTGTGTGTGTGTGTGCTGTCTTCCATAGCCCACACCTGCTAAATAATATCACGGCATAATGTTACATAGAATAGGATATCAAAGACAGATAATGTTGGATGTTTACTCAATGGCATACACATGAAATGAGGACAACTTCTCACCACCAGACATATTGTTCTAACTTTCCGAAGCTTCCTTTGCATACAGGGGGAATGAGGAGACAGATGTAAGAATGATATGGACAGAATGAATGATAATAATGTAAGAATAAGAAGGATAGATATAGAATGAGGAGAAGATTGGAGGTAAGTCATTCACGAGTCATTCAATGTGTCAGTCAGTCATCTAAGTAATCACAATTTGAGGCTCGTAAAATTTGCACAGTATATTTCTTGCGTCATACGAACATTAGTTTTACGAATATTCTATTATCAGTATTTTAATAATATAATGTTAATGATATCTGTTCAAATTCAGTTATACGAGCATTCAATGATTAGCGATTCACAAATGTTTACCTGCATTAAGCGTGCTACGATTCTTGTCTACGTGGACAAGAATTTAATATAAGAGTTGGCTCGTGGAAAGTATCTGCTCGTATCATCGCAAGTGTACTGTAGCGATGTAAGGGTGGGAAAGGACTCTAGGTTATACCAGGTCAAGTTTAAGTTAGGTTATATTGAGGTTTAATGATTATTTTTGGGGGTAAAGTGATATGATATGATGGGTGGCCGATCTTAATAACTCTTGACTTTATAATTTCAGTCTTACGCACTTGACCACACACACACACACACACACACACACACACAGTGAAGACAGTGGTGTATGTCTGTGGTACATAAAACACACTGTGGGTGGACACACTGTGATCTGTGGAGAGAGAGAGAGAGAGAGAGAGAGAGAGAGAGAGAGAGAGAGAGAGAGAGAGTGTGTGTATATACGTACTTTAAAATGTCAAGACAATGATGATGATGATGATGGTGTGTGTGTGTGTGTGTGTGTGTGTGTGTTTGTAGCACTTCTATACCAAAGGCCTGTACATACATACATGTGTAAGTTAGTCATTTACACACACACACACACACACACACACACACACACACACACACACACACACACACACCACACACACACACACACACACACACACACACACACACACACACACACACACACACACACACACACACACACACACCACACACACACACAACACACACAACGAAACATATGAGTTGCTTCCCTGGTGGTTCATGACATATTTCATGCTGTTGAATTATACAAAAATCATCTCTTATATAAATACACAAAAATAACATTGACAAAACATAAGAGTTTTTCCTTAGTGTTGTTCTTGAGGCGTGCTTAATTAAGGGCAACACAAACTGACAGTCTTAGTTAAAGTATTGAAAATGACAAAAAAGCTGACAGTCTTACAGTTAAAGTATTGAAAAGGACAAAAAAGCTGACATTCTTAGTTAAAGTATTGAAAATGACAAAAAAGCTGACATTCTTAGTTAAAGTATTGAAAATGACAAAAAAGCTGACATTCTTACAGTAAAAGTATGGAAAATGACAAAAAAGCTGACAGTCTTACAGTAAAAGTATGGAAAATGACAAAAAAGCTGACAGTCTTACAGTTAAAGTATTGAAAATGACAAAAAAGCTGACATTCTTAGTTAAAGTATTGAAAAGGACAAAAAAGCTGACATTCTTAGTTAAAGTATTGAAAATGACAAAAAAGCTGACATTCTTACAGTTAAAGTATTGAAAATGACAAAAAAGCTGACATTCTTACAGTAAAAGTATGGAAAATGACAAAAAAAGCTGACATTCTTAGTTAAAGTATTGAAAATGACAAAAAAGCTGACATTCTTAGTTAAAGTATTGAAAATGACAAAAAAGCTGACATTCTTAGTTAAAGTATTGAAAATGACAAAAAAGCTGACATTCTTAGTAAAAGTATTGAAAATGACAAAAAAGCTGACATTCTTAGTTAAAGTATTGAAAATGACAAAAAAGCTGACATTCTTACAGTAAAAGTATGGAAAATGACAAAAAAAAGCTGACATTCTTAGTTAAAGTATTGAAAATGACAAAAAAGCTGACATTCTTAGTTAGTATTGAAAATGACAAAAAAACTGACATTCTTAGTTAAAGTATTGAAAATGACAAAAAAGCTGACATTCTAACAGTAAAAGTATTGAAAATGACAAAAAAGCTGACATTCTTAGTTAAAGTATTGAAAATGACAAAAAAGCTGACATTCTTAGTTAAAGTATTGAAAATGACAAAAAAGCTGACATTCTAACAGTAAAAGTATTGAAAATGACAAAAAAAGCTGACATTCTTAGTTAAAGTATTGAAAATGACAAAAAGCTGACATTCTTAGTTAAAGTATTGAAAATGACAAAAAAGCTGACATTCTTACAGTAAAAGTATGGAAAATGATAAACTAGTCTATTTTTTTAACGAGGCCAAAAATCCTGCCCCCTTGCTGCTTACTGACTGCTATTTGATGCCAGGAGAAGGGAATAGTAAGCTCCCTCTAAATTACAGCTGTATTTTATCATAGTTAACCCTATTATCAGGTAAGCATAGGCATCATTTTAAGCATGAGACCTTAAGATAGCATGGAATTTTTGCCTTGTTAAAAAAAATAGACTATACCTGTCAATTCTGACGTACTACTGACATTCTACTAACATCAACAAAGCATCCAGGATAACAAGTTTATAAAGATCAGTAAAAGTATGTCAGGTAAAAAATAAAAACCATAAACTGCCATTTCAAGCATCAATCACATCTCTTATAAAAAAAGTAATATTCATGTTAAAGTTATCACAAGTATGGAATCACCACCACACTTTTCAACACCCGTGCTAGCAACACCCAGGGCCACTGCACCAGCGTCAACCACCACCTTCACGCCCAGATCTTTCCTTGGCTATATAAAATCGTCTGTTGTCAGCCATAAAATTACGAAAAGTAACTGAATATACCACATTAGTTAGTGGACAAGGATACTAAACAGATCATAGCTATAAAACATTGCTTATAGTCACTAAAAATCGTCTAATGGTACCCAAATTACAATGGAAATTACGTTCTGGGCCTCAAGGGGTTAACAATGCCAGCCATCACACAAGAAACTTTCACATAGGAAAAAAAATCATGCTGTAATTGACACGTGTTCAATTAATTCTATGTTCCTATTGATTTCCACATTGACTTATTAAAATTTGAGAACAGTTTTGTGCGTGACTTCAATTTTTTGTGAAACTTTAACCCCTTGAAGCCCGGAACGTAATTTTCCTTGTAATTTGGGTACCATTAGACGATTTTTAACGACTATAAGCAATGTTTTATAGCTATGACCTGTTTAGTATCCTTGTCCACTAACTCATTTGGTATAGTAAGCTACTTTTCGTAATTTTATGGCTCGACAACAGACAATTTGATATAGCCAAGGAAAGATCTGGGCGTGAAGGGGTTAAATTTATTTTTGGCTTATCTCTGAAATTTCATAAAGCGAACAATTTGATTCATAATTTTGATTACATGTAGAAATTTTGTGCGTAACTTAAATGTTTTTGTGTGTTACTAATTTTGATATATTTCTTAATTTCTTTTCTGCGTTAACCCCTTGAGGCCCAGAACGTAATTGCCATTGTAATTTGGGTACCATTAGACAATTTTTAGTGACTATAAGCAATGTTTTATAGCTATGACCTGTTTAGTATCCTTGTCCATTAACTAATTGGGTATATTCAGTGACTTTTCGTTATTTTATGACTCAAAAACACACAATTTTATATAGCCAAGGAAAGATCTGGGCGTGAAGGGGTTAAAAAAAATTTGGTACATTTATTTTTGCGTAACTAAATTTTCATAAAGCAGAGTTACGTTAAACAAGGTCAAGGTGTTGTCCATATCAGGTCAAGGGATGGCTTGACATTATTAAAGCATTACCACATAAATACAATGGCTATATATTACCATGGCCATTAACAATAAGGCCATATAGTACAAGACAAGGGTGATAGATGGCCGTGTTATTCCAGTATGACGCCGAATTCACTTTGGTGGACGAAACTATTTTTTTCTGGCGAGTTTTGATGTTTGGAATTAATTTGTTAACCGTTTATGTTGCAAATAGCTTCTTCTTTTTTGAGTTAGGTTAGGTAAAGGTAGGTTCAATTTCTTTTTCAATCATTTTTGTCGCAAATCGCTGAAAAAAAAAATTGATTTGCGACAGAAATGGTTAGCAGATTAATTCAAAACATAAAAACTCACCAGAAAAAAATAGTTTCGTCCACCAAAGTGAATTCGGTTCAAACTGGAAATTTACCTCCATGGCTTGTGGGTTAATTAATAAAGAGGTTGTGATGATGGGTTGTGGGTGATGCAGAGGCTGAGAGTGTTGTACCTTCCTCATCAACCTTCAAAGTAATACTGATACAAATGTTATAAAGTAATCTACAGTCTACTGGTCAGCACCGCGGCGCACCAACAAATTTTTTCAGGGGAGAGGAATTTTTGTTTCCCAGCTCGTATAGTAAACCAGATTTCTCGCTAACCTCTGGATGGTAAATTTTACTGCCATCAGCCAATTCCCTTTTCAGGTCTTATTTCTGCTGCTGCAACAATAGTTATGGCAGTGTTAGAGGCTTGTCCAGGGCATGACGCGAAGCATAAGTGCCACCAAAGCAAGGTAGCCCAGTCAGGTCACATTGCCAGAACCTGTTGTCAATTTTTTTTTAACTGACAAGGAAGGAAATTTCGGGCCTGGGTGCACCACTGAGTCAGCCTCTCCCAAGTCCCACGATGGTAAATACTAACACAGACCTCATGATTATATAAGAAAACCATCAATGAATAATAACAATAATGATCATGGTAATAATATACACACAAGGCGAGTTATCATGTCAGCACCGGAGGCTTGCATGGACCACACAGTAGGGTAAGTAATGCTGCAGTGCTGTCTAGAAGTGCCCAAGTGCTGTGTTGTTATTCTACTCCCGGGAAGCTCGTACTGCTAACCTTAACACGCCTTGCTCTCCTCCAAGACATATGTATGACTTTGTGCAATGACTTAACACCTACAATGGTACATAAAACTATGATACAGAAAATGGATTGCAACACCGTACCTTGTGATTCGAGGATACAATAACACACACACACACACACACACACACACGTACTCACTCAAACACACACATAAAATATCATAGGAACAAGTTTGCATGTGGTAACATAAAAAGACTGGATGTTGTGTGATATAAAAGACACACCAAAAAAACCGGATACAAAATACCATGAAAAAAAACCCAGGGACATAATGATACTCGCAGAGAACAGGACAGTAGAAGGAAGTATTGTTGTATGAAGTCAATAGAACAGAATGAAGTAAGTATTTGTAGTGTATAAGGTAAGTACAGTAAAACCTCTCATATTGGGACTAATTGGGCCAAGGAGTGGTCCGAGTAATGCAAGGATCCGAATAATGGGGGGATATGTATAAAAAAAAAAAAAAAAAAAAAAATAGTGTATAATTTATATAGCTAGGAAATTTCGACCCCTAAAAAAAAAAAAAAAAAAAAAAAAAAAAAAAATTTAGGTGTATATATAGATCGGAAATTTCGAAAGAGGTGGTCCGAAAAATGTCAAAGTCCGAACACGAGAGGTTTTACTGTATTAGGTAAGTATAAGGAGAAACATAACTGGTAAACTATAGCCTTAAGGTGGACAGTAAGGCTGAAAATAATAGTTATAGTTATGAAAGGTATGGGAAATGAAGAGCCATGATGTTGGTAAGTTCACAAGAGTAGAAGTATTTGAAGAGTGGCACAAGATAGCAGGTACTACAACATTAGGGCACACTGTAAGGCATAGAAGATTGACTCTGAATAAAGAAGAGACTCTTAAAGCCACTGAAACCAGAGTAAAAAGCAATGTAAGCCTCACTGTATCATAGGCAATGGTAGAATGTTATGGAGCAAGGATGGATTGATTGATTTAATGCCTATAAAGGTGAATGTGCCAGTCATCAGAGGTCCTATGGCACTATGGCCAAGCATATCAAGGGTCAGGGTTAAAGAATAATAGTGCAACGATGAGGGAAGGGGAAAGAACGGAATGTTACAGCAGGATGGTTAGATCAGAGGTAGGATGTGGATGTGTTGGAGGAAGGAGGTTACATTGTCCAGGGAGAAGGAGGGGGATTCTGGGAGAATGTCCGCAAGACAGGGAGGTCGGGAAAGGGAGGACAGATGAGGGAAGGAACTGGAACGGGCAGGAGTAAGATGGGGGCAGGCTATTAGGACATGTTGGACAGTGAGAGGAACTTGACAGGGTGTGCAGAGGGTTGGGGAGGAGCGTGACATGAGATAGGAGTGTGTGAGGTTGGTATGGCCTAGGCGTAAGCGTGTGAGAGCAGTCTCCCAACGTCTATTAGAGTGGTAAGGATTTGACCATGGAGAGATAGAGGGTGTGATCAGGAGCAATGAAGTACCGAAAAAAAGTTCAGGAAAAAAACTAGGAAGGAATCTAGCAGCATTTCTTTCTGAGTGAAGGCCAGAGAGGACAAACAACCATTATAGGAAATTTCAAGGACAGTCAAAATAAAGTAATAAGGTCGGGAAGACATGGAAAATATAGATAAATAAAGAACTTAATAGATATAGGACTCAAGGAACATTACAGGACATTGTTGAGCCACTAAGTCAGAAGGAGAAAGATGCGAAAGATAAATAAATACGTCAATAAATAAACAAAACAAATAAATAAACAAATAACATCAATAAAATACTCCGTCACTAGATCTCCGTAGCGACTTTTCAATAAATCATTCGTACTTCACTCGAGCAGTATTGAAATCCTCTTTTCTCGCCTAGACCAAGTGGCTATACACCTATGACTAATCTTACACTGACTTAAGCTATGACTTAAACATATGACTTACACTTATGCGTCATTATCTAAGGCAGGATTTATGTATATTATCATATTATAATATTATCACATGTATATCAATGTGGCCATGGTGGTTGCAGTGTGATTGGTATTCACACACTGCAATTACTAGTGCTAAAATGATGCTACTATTATTATACATACTGGAGATGACGGAAAATTATAGAATAAAACTTGTGAAAAAAAAAAAGTGAAAAAATGGCAAAAAAAACTTGAGAAAAAAAACTTGAGAAAAAAAACTTGAAAAAAAACTTGAGAAAAAAATGGTAAAAAAAAAAAAAAGTTACAGAAAAAAAAAAAAAAAAAACTTGAGAAAAAAACAATGCTATAAAAAAAAATTATAAAAAAAATATGTAAAAAAACGAGAAAAAAAATTTTATAAAAAATAACAAATATAAAAAATTATATCTAAAAAAAAACTTGACATATAATATAAAGCCTTGTGCCTCAAATTATTCCTCTGGTAACAAAAAAGGCACCATTTGAGCACAAACTATTATTAATGCTGGCTGTCTCATTACTACTACTACTACTATTGACTCCTAGATAGATAGAATACAGTCGTTAAGCTTCATATAAATCATAGAAGTTAACAATGCAGGGAGGGAAAAGGCTAATGATTTCTCCCGCCCTGACAAGTCAAGTTGTGACCGCATATGACTATAGCAAAAAATAATGAAAATAATATAATAATGATTGAAACGAAGTGTACACAACCCTCGGCTTTCTTTCCCTGCTATCATCATCATCATCATCATTTCTGTTTAACATCAGATTTTTTTATGCTTACTCTGTCGGCATTAATTCGGCAAGACAGCTGAAATAAAGAGTCATTCCCTAAAGATCAATACAGCAGCAATAGTGTTTTTCTGCTAACTCGCACTCTGTCGGCAGCAACAAGGCAAGGCAGCTGAGGGTCGGGTGTTCACTATACATACATGTTATATATAGAGGCAGACAGCGACAGCAATAGCATAGCATAGCCTGGCAAGACTCTGGCCAGACCCGGCGCCACCTTGAGAGCGCTAGACTCGCCGCATGTTAAGTCTGCGAAAGTGTGGTCCCTTCACTCCCCCCTTACGAATGCACGGGATTGGCTGAGGTGTTGGGTGTTGGGTGAGGGATTGGCTGAGGTGTGTTTTGAGGGATGCTGAGGTGTGGGTGTTGGTGAGGGATGCTGAGTTGGGTGTTGGGTGAGGATTGGCTGAGTTGGGTGTTGACGTGCAGATTGGTCTGAGGTGTGGTTTGGTTTGGTGAGGGATTGGCTGAGGTGTTGGGTTGGTTTGGGTGAGGGATTGGCTGAGGTGTTGGGTGTTGGGTGAGGGATTGGCTGAGGTGTTGGGTGTTGGGTGAGGGATTGGCTGAGGTGTTGGGTGTTGGGTGAGGGATTGGCTGAGGTGTTGGGTGTTGGGTGAGGGATTGGCTGAGGTGTTGGGTGTTGGGTGTTGGGTGAGGGATTGGCTGAGGTGTTGGGTGTTGGGTGAGGGATTGGCTGAGGTGTTGTGGGTGGGTTGGTGTGGTTTGGGTGAGGGATTGGCTGAGGTGTTGGGTGTTGGGTGAGGGATTGGCTGAGGTGTTGGGTGTTGGGTGAGGGATTGGCTGAGGTGTTGGGTGAGGATGGGAATTGGCTGAGGTGTTGGGTGTTGGGTGAGGGATTGGCTGAGGTGTTGGGTGTTGGGTGAGGGATTGGCTGAGGTGTTGGGTGTTGGGTGAGAATGCCTTACTCCAAGTTCTGCCCTAAACCCCCAACACCCAACACCCAGCCAATCCCGTGCGTTCGTTCGGGCCCCAATTTTGCGTATGCTACTTAACGTGTGGTGAGTATAACTGTGTTTCTGTCGCTCCTAATGCCAGTGTGAATGAGACAGTGAATAAAAAAAATCTTGTACCACCTTGTAACATGGTCGAAGGGTGGCATAGCTTGGCCAGGGGTATAGCATGGCCCCTCTCTGGCCCTATAAAGAGATACAGCACGGGCCAATTGATACGGCAGACCACATAAAATACACAAATAAAAAGTGATCGTAATACACGGACGCTGGAAATAATAAAGGAGATACAATGTTGCAATGTATCTTGGTCACATGAAAGGCTCCTTAATACTACGATGCATATATGTCAAATGATATGGTTGTGTTAATGATTCAGATATTCTTATAAAAACGAGAAATTAAATTATGGATTACAAAACTTAGATATCTGTGTTATTGTGGTGTGAATGAACTATATATAGACTATTTTTTTTTATTAGGGTCAAAATGCAGTCAGGAAGCCACGCCCCCTGCCTCCCCTTCTATGCTACGGGGCAGCTGATTGGTGCATTCCTCGTATCATCACCACCCATCACAATATCTTCACTACTTAACAGCGGCGTGACCACTGCACAGAGCAATCTTCACTACAGAGGGTGACAAAATAAAAAATCCCTCTGTAGTGAAGATTGCTCTGTGCAGTGGTCACGCCGCTGTTAAGTAGTGAAGATATTGTGATGGGTAGTGATGATACGAGGAGTGCACCAATCAGCTGCCCCGTAGCATAGAAGGGCAGGCAGGGGGCGTGGCTTCCTGACTGCATTTTGACCATAATACAAAAAATAGACTAAAGTATATCAATAGGTATAGACTTAGGAGGTTTAGAATACTAGTAAACATGTCACTTGTAGGACTTTAAGATTAATAAACAGCCATATAATTGAGACATTAAACTATACCGTCCAGAACACTATAGTCACCACTGCACTAATGTCGCCAGGCACCATACATATATTAGGAATGTTAGCATCACTACAGCCTTGTATGTGCCACTGTAGAGGCATGCACAGTAGTGTATATGATGTACATGTCTTCAGTGGCACATACAAGGCTGTAGTGATGCTAACATGCGTAATATATGTATGGTGCCTGGCGAGTATAGTGCAGTGGCGACTATAGTGTTGTGGACGGTATAGTGTGTGGTTTGGAGACATTTTTGTGTGTGCAGTGTGTGTGTGTGTGTGTGTGTGTGTGTGTGTGTGTGTGTGTGTGTGTGTGTGTGTGTGGCTGCTGACTAAATGACTGTTCTGACTGTCTCATAATGGATGTGTCTGCTATGTGACTGACTGTCTGCCTGATTGACTGACTGATTGATTGACTGACTCGACTGATTGACCGACTGACACTAAAATCTGCCGGCCAGTGAGGCAAGTAGAATGATGAAGCACAAAACTCATCAGTACTAGAATTACGATGAAGCACAAAACTAATCACCACTAGAATTTGAGTTTTTCCATTCTGAACTATAGTAAAAAAAAATATGAAAAAAGTAAAAAAGTTCTGCAGTAATTGAAAAAATATATTATCACTGTTGCCTCAAAAAAGTAAGAAAAAAATATTGGCTTTCCAGGATTTGAATTTAGTTTCTTTTTTGCAGACTAAACTAGATCAGAAGAAAAAAAAATTACTTATACAGCAACTGGGAAAAAAAAAAAAAAAAAAAAAAAAAAAAAAAAAAAAAAAAAAAAAAAAATCCCTTAGTCTCTTAGAATCTAGAAAGAATTAGAATCTTAGAAGCTTATATAATCTAGCTGTTCATTGATAAACTAGAGGCTGTTATGTTTGCTAGAGGTGCAAGTGTACTAGTAAAAAATAATTTCTTTGGTTCTAAAAAGTAAAATTGGAATCCAAAATAATAATCCTGGCTATATAAATTGAATACGATTGACCTACCATCTATTAATGTAGTTATAGCATTGTCTTATTATACTGAGAGATGCCAAGTTCTCTCTAGACATATTATCCTAACTTCAAATTAAGACATATTCTGACAGACATAAGCCACCATAATTAATGTCTCCAGCCTCTCAGCCTCTCAAGACATTATCTCTCTAGACATACATAATATTGTAGCTTCAAATTAAGACATATTCTAGCAGACATAAGCCATCAGAAATCTCGTCAGCCTCTTATTCTTACGACCTATTTATGCACTTATAACGTTGTGAGATACTGAGAGCCAAGTTATCTCTCTAGACATAATATTGTGGCTTAAAATAAGACATTTTCTGGCAAGCACAGACCAGAAATAATGTCTCAAGCCTCTCATTCTCTCTAGACATCATCTCTCGAGACATAATATTAGAGCTTTAAACTAGACACATTCTGCCAGACATAGACATAAACCAGAATCAATGTCTTAAACCTCTCACTTCAATACCTACCTATCCATTTATAACATTATGTCTTATACTGAAAGAAATATCAGGGTTTTCTCTAGACATAATATAATAGTTTCAATTTAAGACATATTCTGGCAGACATAGACACCAGAAATAGAGTGTTAACCCTCTCATTCTCTCTAGACATCATCTCTTTAGACATAATATTATAGCTTAAATTGAGACATTCTAGCAGACATAAGCCATCAGAAATAATGTCTTAAGCCTACTACCTATTTATGCACTTATAACGTTATATCTTATACTGAGAGAAATATAGTTTTTTCTCTAGACATAATATCATAGCTTTAATTGAAGACATATTCTAGCAGACATAAGCCACCAGAATTAATGCCTTTTCTTCCTCCTCAAAAAACATGTGATTGTCAGTCAAAAGTTTTTCTAACAAAGCTCTTTCACTACCACTCAAAAATAAGGAAAAAAAAAATTAAATAAAAGTTGAGCAGCTAAGTATCACCATGACCTAAGACGACCTCACACACACACACACACACACACACACACACACACACACACACACTCAACACACACACACACACACACACCAATCTCTCACTACACTAAATTCTTTAACACACTCAATAACTTCATGAATTTATGCTGTGTGGAATGTGTCTCATGATAACATTGCATACAGTAGATTTATGCCCCCCAAAAGGCCAACTATAGATGTATAACCATGGAAGAGTGAGGTTAATGATATGAGAGAATAAAGGAGAGTAGAGAGATACGATCCATTTAGTTATTTGGATTCAACCAGCCACTTGAAAGAAAATCTAAGAAACGTAGGCCAATATTAATGTAACACCATGAACAATGAGATCATTTATGTGGGAGAAACTTGGAATTAGGAGAAAGATACAGATTTGGTGATGAAGTCATGTCCTTCTGTGAGGAATGAGAGATCTGATATTAGTCATTAGGGAGAAAATATAACTAGCTTAATAGAAACACGGATGAAACAAAATACGGATGTTAGTGAAGACCTTATTTTTTGTGTTCGATCTCTTCTTCTTCTTCTTCTTCTTCCTTTAACTGACATTCTCCTAACCCTTCAATCCACATGAGATTATACTCTGCCAATGGGTGTGTGTTCAAGTGTGTGTTTGATC
>JACEEZ010024233.1:117500-125000 GCA_016584305.1 Chionoecetes opilio
CTCACACACACACACTCTCTCTCACACACTCACACTCTCTCACACACACACACACACTCACTCTCTCTCTCTCTCACACACACTCACTCTCTCTCACACACACTCTCTCTCACACACACACACTCACTCTCTCTCTCTCACACACACACACCTTGAGGGATGTAGAAGTCAGACACAGCAGCAGCCAGGTAGAGCAGTGCCTTGGGAGCCAGGCGCTGGAGGCACTGGGTGGCTGAGCGCAGCAGCCACAGGTAGTCACTGAGGGAGGTGAAGGTCAGCCACAACAGCCGCCCCAGCCTTGATCTGCTGGTACTCACGCCAGATGGGATGCACCTGTGTGTGGGGCGGTAGGGTGTTAGGTACAGTACCATCACCTACTCTGCCTCCATCGCTTTTATCTCATCAATGCTTTACTATAAAACACTTTTACTCCATCCCAACTCTTCATGTATTTTTAATGTTCAGTTGTTTCATTTTTTAATTCAATTTTGCCTCAATATCCTTCTCATGCCTGCTGTCCAGATCAAATCACTGCACCGCTACCTCATCAAAGGCTTTCTCTCATGTGTTTTACTAAGACCACAAAGGTACAGTATAGCTTTCTGACGCTGGACTGACCTGCGTCACTGTACACCTACTGACGACCACTGTGTCAAGGTCAACTTATTTATCATTTTATCTTTTTTGTAAATTTCTTTTTTTCTTTTTTGGACGTATAAAAAAAACAACTTCAATTTCTCAAAGAACAGTGGGTGTATTTCTTGAACACTGACCTGGCTAGAGTGTTGTGATGAGAGCTGCAGCACGCCGCCCGCCCCCTCCTGCAGGGCCTCCAATAAGAACCTGGCGTTGAGGTGACGCACGAAGGGAGTGACGGACTTGTCGCGTGGATGAAGATCACCGCGTAGCCCTGCTGCAGGAAGTACTCCGTCGACGCCGCACCCCGCGTCCCCGCACTGAAATTGTCCACAAACCTGGCGGAAGGGGAGAATGAAAGAAATGAAAAAATGAAAAAAATGAAAAGAAAGAAAAAGAGAAAAAGAAAGAAAGAAAGAAAAATGCAAAAAATAATGAAGGGGATGGAATGAAAGAAGGAAAGAAGAATGGGATGAAAGTCGGAGAAGGGGGAACGGAAGGAGAGATGAAGGAAGGGGGTGTGATGAAAGAAGAATGAAGGGATGAAAGAAGGGAAGAAGAAAGAAGACGGGAATGAAAGGTAGTCCACAGTAGTTCAAAGGTAGTCTGAAGTTGTCCACAAACCTGACAACGAGGCGAAGGGATCAAGGGGTTCAGGTGAAGGTTTATTTTCTTTTTCATCACATGACCAATATATATATATAAAAAAAAATAAAAAATAAAAGTGAAAAAAAATTGGTCACCACGCTGAAGGGGGATGGTGAGGATTTTTTTTTTTTTTTACACCATAAGAAAAAAAAAAAAAAAAAAAAAAAAAAAAAAAAAAAAAAATATGGACTTAATCCCTCACTTAATCTCTCCAAGTCTCCCCGCAAAATATCTACATCAGACTGCGATCCAATAATCCCACCCACCCTAGTACCATCCGCAAACTCGCTGACATCACTACTAATCCCACCCTCCAAGTCGCTGAATGAGTGAATGCAGACAAATGAACCGCCGAGTCCCACCGACGTTTATAAATGTCGCGGGATTATTTAAATTTGCCACGTTGCAAATATTGTGTGCCTGCGTCGCCCACCTAGCTAACTCACTTCAATATTTGTAATAACTAACTTCAATATTTTGTGCCTGGGTCCTACATGGCGTCACAAGCTAGGCCTGTCTTCTGTCCTACCCTCCCTCCCCGCCAGCCCCGAGGGAGTGAAGGGAAGGATGATATTATGAATGATTTGGTTCCTGTGAGTTTGCACTGATCTGAAAATGTATGTAAGTCCAACAATACTTTCGTTAATACATAATATTATATACAATAAATATATCTCTACCTACTTATCTATCTATCTATACATAGGGTATCACAAATTACTAATAAACTGAAGGAATAAGAAGAATAGGTTTGCCTGTATCCTTAGCTCACCTTATCTATCAATCAATCAATCAATCAATCAATCAATCAATCAATCAATCAATCAATCAATCAATCAATCTCTCTCTCTGTACAAAGAGGATCAAAATTACAAATAAACCGAAGGCATATAAACAGGGTCTGCCTTGCCACTGTCTCACCTGACAGTGTTGCGCTCGAGGGGGACAGTTGTGCCGCCCGAGGTGACCAGGGCGATGGGGTGGTGTCCCACGTGGCGCTGGCAGAACGCCTCCATGTCGCCACAGTGGTGGGAGTGGCCGGGGGGTGCGGGGTTCTGCGCAAAGTACTCCTCCCACTCCTCCATGGCTCCTGTAGGGGTGGAGAAAGCACTGTTAATACAAGGGCAGGAAAGACTGCTCATGCTTTGAGGTGTCTCCTTGAATCACCAACCGAGAACTCTCGCCAACTTTGAAATTTTTGGCGACAATTCCACTTGTAATAGATAAAAAGTTCCAACCAATACTCCCTATTGACTAATACTCTCCTGACATAACTGGGGGAGCTGTGCCCCCCTAGCCCCCCTTGTGTTGTTGTTGGTGTGGTGTGGCTGTTGTGGGGGTTAGAAACACTGCTTAGGATGACAACTAAACGTTCAGGTGACTTAACAACCACCCAGCGTGTTGGGCTGCTCACTGCACACACACCGGTTAGTGAACTAGTGAAGGGTCTGGCCAGTTAGGTCAGGAGTGTATAGGTCAATAGGGAGTATTGTGCTAAACCCATGTCCTCAATTTAAAAGGATATTTAGAATAGATGAAAAGGAAGAATAAAAGTTATTTCATTATTGGACATAGTTTTTGCTTGTCCCAAACACTATACAGCTGCAGTTTAATAGAATACATGGACATTGCTACGTGACCTAACTTCACTGACTAACTAAAACTAAACTAATTAACTTAACGGACTAACTTAACCCCTAAGATCCCCCCCCCCCCCCCCCCCCCCCGCTTGTTCACTAACCTAACCTAGACATTGGTCACTTAACTGTTCAGGCTAGTGCTATAGTCTATTCACTTAAGCTGGATTCTTGGGAGCTGCTCGATGCCTACCTGAGTATGTAAGGACGTCGCTGATTGGCTGAGGCTACCAAAATACCACCACCATCACCACCCAGCCCGCGTGCATCAGCCAATCAGCGACGTCCTTACATACTCGGGTAGGCATCGAGCAGCTCCCAAGAATCCAGCTTAAGTGAATAGACTATAGTATTGCATCCCTGAGAGCAGAAACACAGGTACATGCTGATGAAAGGTATATATTGAACTGTAATATAAGATCAAGAACTGGAACTGTCGCCAAGAATTAGAACACTCCCCAACGTGAAGCCAGTGGGTAAATACTACATTTCCAGATGAACACCAAACTTCCTGGGGTGGACGAAACTATTTTTTCTGGTAAGTTTTGCTGTGCTTTGAATTACTCTGCTAACCGTTTCTGTCGCAATTTTTTTTTATTATTTTGCAAAATTGACCAAAAAAAAAAAAAAAATTGAACCTAACCGAACCTAACCTTTATCCAACCTAGACCTAACCTAACCTTTATCCAACCTAGACCTAACCTAACCTTTACCTAACAAAAAAAAAAACCACAACTAACCTTTACTTAATTAAAAAAAACAACAACGGCAACCTAACCTTTACCTAACCTAACCTTTACCTAACCTAACCTTTACCTAACCTTTACCTAACCTTTACCTAACCTAACCTACACCTTTCCTAACCTAACCTTATTACCTAACCTAACCTTTACCTACCTAACCTAACCGTTTACCTAACCAATAACCTAACCTTTACTAACCTAACCTACTACCTAACCTAACCTTTACCTAACCTAACCTAACCTAACCTTCCTAACCTAACCGAACCTAACCTAACCTTTACCTAACCTAACCTAATATTTACCTAACCGAACCTAACCTTTACCTAACCTTTACCTAACCTAGCCTAACCTAACCGAACCTTTACCTAACCTAACCGAACCTACCCTACCCTAACCTTTACCTAACCTAACCTAACCTAACCGAACCTAACACCTAACCTAACCTTTACCTAACCTAACCTTACTACCTAAACCTAACCTAACCTAACCTTTACCTAACCTAACCTTTACCTAACCGAACCTAACCTAACCTTTACCTAACCGAACCTTTACCTAACCTAACCTAACCTTTACCTAACCTAACCTTTACCTAACCTAACCTTTACCTAACCTAACCTTTACCTAACCTAACCTAACCTAACCTAACCTAACCTAACCTTTACCTAACCGAACCTAACCTTTACCTAACCTAACCTAACCGAACCTTTACCTAACCTAACCTAACCTTTACCTAACCGAACCTAACCTAACCTTTACCTAACCGAACCTAACCTAACCGAACCGAACCTATACCTAACCTTACCTAACCTTTACCTAACCTAACCTTTACCTAACCTAACCTAACCTTTACCTAACCTAACCTAACCTTTACCTAACCTAAACCTTTACCTAACCGAACCTAACCTAACCGAACCGAACCTAACCTAACCTTTACCTAACCGAACCTATACCTAACCTAACCTAACCTAACCGAACCTAACCGAACTTTTACCTAACCTAACCTTTACCTAACCTAACCTAACCTTACCTAACCTTACCTAACCTTTACCTAACCTAACCTTTACCTAACCGAACCTAACCTAACCTAACCGAACCTAACCTAACTTTTACCTAACCTAACCTAACCTAACTTTTACCTAACCTAACCTAACCTTTACCTAACCTAACCTAACCTAACCGAACCGAACCGAACCTAACCGAACCTATACCTAACCTAACCTTTACCTAAAAAAAAAACTAAAAAAAACTAACCTTTACTTAACTAAAAAAAAAAAAAAAAAAAAAAAAAAAAAAAAAAAAAAAAAAAAAAAAAAAAAAAAAAAAGGCGAGTCAGTAGATGAATTCAAAACATCAAAACTCACCAGAAATAAATTGTATCGTCCACCACAGTGAATTCGGTGTTCATCTGGAATAATATAAAAAATTGGAACACTCGTCGACGGTAACGAGAATTCCTATCGGTGAGAGCTCCAGGTAGTACCTTTACTTTCCTTTTCATATATTACAGGTGGAACAATCGCCGAAAATACCCACGTCGGCGAGAGTTCCCGTTTAGTGTCGGGACGATAATTCCTATCGACGAGAGTTCCAGGTATCGTGAAATAAGGCGTGGCTGGCTATCGTAAACCACGTAGCTAAAAAAACATACTAAATAAGCCCCTAGTCGCTCCTACAGGCACTACGATAGCTACAAACACACAATAACTACAACAATACCTAAATTATTACCTAAAAATAAGAAAAAATGGCTAAAATGACTCACTTAATTTTTTAACACCCGGCAAACTGTATTTATGTCTCGTATTTAAGCCTATTTAAGACATTTCTAAGACATTGAAGTGGCTCAATAAGTGTAAAGTGTTAATATCTTACTTAGGAATGTGTTATAAGTGTGCATTTTACCTTATTTATGGTGTTTTTTTCAATGTTTTTAGTGTGAGTGTGTGACTTACCTCGGCTGCTTCTGTTTACACGGAGAGACGAACCTAATTTATTTTTGCTTCCATTAAACACAACCTTATTGAAGGGCAGAGACCGCTGGCTATATTACTAAAATAGTCAAAGAATTATGAAATTGAGTCATAGGTCAGGCAAATCCATCTGGCCAATAAATGTCAAATGGCGAAGTTTTTTTTTAAATCCGAAAATTTAAATGGCCTGGGCCGGGGAATTTAAATACCCAGCGGGTGGGCGTGGCACCGCTGGCCTGTGTTTGATGATTGATTGATTTAATGCCAAAAAGACGGGAATGTGCCAGCCATCAGAGGTCCTATGGCACTATGGCAAAGCATATAAAGGGTCAGGGTTATAGAATAATAGTGAAACGGTGAGAGAAGGGGAGAGAACGGAATGTTACAGCAGGATGGTGAGATCAGAGGCAGGATGTGGCTGTGTTGGAGGAAGGAGGTTATTTGTTGGCGTGTGTTTGATGACAGGAGGTTTTGTGACCTATGTTTAATAAATATAGCAAAATAGTCTAGTCACATACTATCTAATACGTTCTCGCCTATTTCGGCAACTTATCCTGTAGCTTCCTTATAGTATTTTCCTCTGTTCTCATATTCTTATATTATCCTGCATGTGAGGAGGGAGGCGAGAGCAAACACATAGAGTGCCATGCCTTGATTCCTGCTCGCTCGCTCTCCTCTCACTCCCTGCAACCCTAACTTCTACAGGTCGATCCATAATTCTGACATAATTCAATGAGTAGCTACATTTTTGCTCTCTATTATCGAATCCAAACAGAGATTCAAACTCAAGATGAAATAAATAATAGATAACAAAAATAACTATCCTCCATATTTGTATTACTACAGTGGTTAGCGTCTATCAGTGGTGATGCTTGAGGTCCCGAGTTCGAGTCCCGCACAGAGCAAATTAATTCCTTCTGCAATCGTCAAGGGACTGAAGACTATAACTATAGCATATACTATAGCATGTGGGTACTATACACCTATAGTATACCCACATGCTGCCCATTAACTCTACCTTCGATTGCGAGTACATGGGAGGACACAGCTAGGGGGGCGGCATGAGCCTCTAATCACAGGTGTCACTATAACAATCCTGCCTGAAATAGCCTACAGACCCTAATGGCATACATATTCATACTACATGCTATAACTATATACATATACTTCCATAGCGGGCATACGCTAGGCTGTGCGTGGCCTCGGTGCTCATCTCCGTGGCATCAGCCCTTGAGCCTGTGGTACCCCGGGACACAGGGCTAGTGTGACATCCGGGTTACCACAGTTACCTCCGTGGTGCAGTGGCTAGCGTGCCTGGATACGAATCTGCGGGCCCTGGTTCGATCCCGGGCCAGGGCAAGTCGGTGACCAGCCTACCCAGCTGTTCTTCCTTCCTTTCGGGGTTGATAAATGGGTACCTGGGGAAGGTAACTGTGGTAACCCGGGAGTCACACTAGCCCTGTGTCCCGGGGTAACGGGTTCTCACCCACCACAGGCTCTAAGGGCTAATGCCACGGAGATGAGCACCGCATGCCACGCGCAGCTTAGCGTATGCTCCCATCTTTACCTTACCTTACAGTTACCTTCCCCAGGTTTCCCCAGGTACCCATTTATCCACCATCTCATATAAGAAGGATAAAAAGCTGGATGGGCTGCACGCCGACTGCCCTGGCCGGGATTCGAACCAGGGCCCGCAGATTCGGAGCTAGGCACGATAACCACTACACCACGGAGGCGACGATGTTTATTAGATGTGTGGTAAATAATATATAGGTGTGTTATATATAGTATGTTTGAAGAGGACGAGTTGAAGCCTTAAGTGCCATTATAGAGTGCCAACATAAACTGGCACTAACCCCCCCCTTT
>JACEEZ010024233.1:130000-135000 GCA_016584305.1 Chionoecetes opilio
AATGGTAGATGGAGATGGAATGGTAGATGGATGATAGATGGAGATGGAATGGTAGATGGAATGGTAGATAGAATGATAGATGGAGATGGAATGGTAGATGGAATGGTAGATGGATGGTAGATGGAATGGTAGATGGAATGGTAGTGGAATGGTAGATGGAATGGTAGATGGAGATGGAATGGTAGATGGAATGGTAGATGGAATGGTAGATGGAATGGTAGATGGAATGGTAGATGGAGATGGGAATGGTAGATGGAATGATAGATGGAGATGGAATGGTAGATGGAATGGTAGATGGAATGATAGATGGAGATGGAATTTAGATGGAATGATAGATGGAATGATATATGGAGATGGAATGGTAGATGGAAATGATAGATGGAAGGTAGATGGAATGATATATGGAGATGGAATGGTAGATGGAATGGTAGATGGTAATGGTAGATGGAATGGTAGATGGAATGGTAGATGGAATGATAGATGGAATGGTAGATGGAATGGTAGATGGAATGGTAGATGGAATGGTAGATGGAATGGTAGATGGAATGATAGATGGAGATGGAATGGTAGATGGAATGGTAGATGGAATGATATATGGAGATGGAATGGTAGATGGAATGGTAGATGGAATGGTAGATGGAATGGTAGATGGAATGGTAGATGGAATGATATATGGAGATGGAATGCTAGATGGAATGGTAGATGGAATGGTAGATGGAATGATATATGGAGATGGAATGGTAGATGGATGGTAGATGGGAATGATATATGGAGATGGAATGGTAGATGGATGATATATGGAGATGGAATGGTAGATGGAATGGTAGATGGAATGATAGATGGAGATGAATGGTAGATGGAATGAATATGGAGATGGAATGGTAGATGGATGGTAATGGAATGATAGATGGAGATGGAATGGTAGATGGAATGCTAGATGGAATGTAAGATGGAGATGGAATGGTAGATGGAATGGTAGATGGAGATGGAATGGTAGATGGAATGGTAGATGGAATGATAGATGGAGATGGAATGCTAGATGGAATGGTAGATGGAATGATAGATGGAGATGGAATGGTAGATGGAATGCTAGATGGAATGGTAGATGGAGATGGTAGATGGAATGATAGATGGAGATGGAATGGTAGATGGAATGGTAGATGGAATGCTAGATGAAATGGTAGATGGAATGTAGATGGAATGCTAGATGGAATGGTAGATGGAATGATAGAGGAGATGGAATGGTAGATGGAATGATAGATGGAGATGGAATGCTAGATGGAATGGAGATGGAATGATAGATGGAGATGGAATGCTAGATGGAATGGTAGATGGAATGGTAGATGGAATGGTAGAGGAATGGTAGATGGAATGGTAGATGGAATGCTAGATGGAATGATAGATGGAATGATAGATGGAGATGGAATGCTAGATGGAATGCTAGATGGAATGGTAGATGGAATGGTAGATGGAATGATAGATGGAGATGGAAAATGGTAGATGGAATGCTAGATGGAATGAAGATGGAGATGGAATGGTAGATGGAATGGTAGATGGAATGTAGATGGAATGGTAGATGGAATGGTAGATGGAATGATAGATGGAGATGGAATGGTAGATGGAATGATAGATGGAATGATAGATGGAGATGGAATGGTAGATGGAATGATAGATGGAGATGGAATGGTAGATGGAATGGTAGATGGAAGTTAGATGGAATGATAGATGAGATGGAATGTAGATGGAATGGTAGATGGAGTGGAATGGTAGATGGAATGGTAGATGGAATGATAGATGGAGATGAATCGGTAGATGGAATGGTAGATGGAGATGGAATGGTAGATGGAAATGGTAGATGGAATGTTAGATGGAATGATAGATGGAGATGGAATGGTAGATGGAATGATAGATGGAGATGGAATGCTAGATGGAATGATATATGGGAGATGGAATGCTAGATGGAATGGTAGATGGAATGGTAGATGAATGATAGATGGAGATGGAATGGTAGATGGAATGCTAGATGGAATGGTAGATGGAATGATAGATGGAGATGGAATGTAGATGAAATGGTAGATGGAATGTAGATGGAATGATAGATGGAATGATAGATGGAATGGTAGATGGAATGATAGATGGAGATGGAATGGTAGATAGAATGTAGATGGAATGACTATGGAGATGGAATGGTAGATGGAAGATAGATGGAGATGGAATGGTAGATGGAGATGGTAGAGATGGAATGATAGATGGAGATGGAATGGTAGATGGAATGATAGATGGAATGGTAGATGGAGATGGTAGATGGAATGATAGATGGAGATGGAATGGTAGATGGAGATGGTAGATGGAATGATAGATGGAGATGGAATGGTAGATGGAATGGTAGATGGAGTGGTAGATGGAATGATAGATGGAGATGGAATGGTAGATGGAGATGGTAGATGGAATTAGATGGAGATGGAATGGTAGATGGAATGGTAGATGGAATGATAGATGGAATGCTAGGTGGAATGATAGATGGAATGGTAGATGGAGATGGAATGGTAGATGGAATGATATATGGAATGGTAGATGGAATGGTAGATGGAATGGTAGATGGAATGATATAAGGAATGGTAGATGGAATGGTAGATGGAATGGTAGATGGAGATAGAAGGGAGGAATGTTGATGGAAGGGGATGAAAGGAATGGGAGGGGGAGGAGATCAAATGGGTGTGGGTGGGTGGGTGGGCGGGACAGGTTTATTCCTGGCCCGCCGCCCACTACAGGCGTGACGTCACCATCACGCCCATGGCAGCCCGCCACCCTATAGATAGAGGGGCGGAAATGATAGATGAAATGAGGACAAAATAATACAAGAGATAAAAGGAGAAAAAAAGGGTCAATTATGTCAAACTGCCTACCGTAGATAACAGTATAGTCGCCACCTGCAATAATGTCGCCAGCCGCCAAATATTAGGAATGATAGCATCACTACTGCTGTGTCTGTGCCACTAAAGATGATACACAGTAGTTTATATCATGACTGTATAATCTACCCTGTTTCAGCGTTGTTTTATGCTTTGTAGCTGCAAGTATAGACGCTTTCAAATTTCACTACGCGTTTTTTTTTCGGGTGACGACGACGGCGGGAGGACACTCAGAACATAAACACTAACTGGCGATCTTATTGTAGCCCGTTAACAACGTCGCCATTCTGGTGATATTTTTGTCATTTGTTCATTTATAGCCCTACTATGACACAGATGAAGACACAAAATGACACAGACTCTCCAGATAGCCCCTTCTAACTGTCCTGAAATCATGCATGTAGAAATATAACTATTAACGCCACCACACGGCTGTACATCGAAAAAAACTTTGTCCTGGCGACTTTACTGTTATCTACCTACAAGAGAAGAAAAAAAGGGAACTAGCGATGGCAATAAGGTAAGGAATGAACACACAATAATACACGAGATGAAATAAAAAGGTAATTGTGTCAAAGGAGAAGGCTGGGAATGAGGACACACAAATATAATAAAAGAAAAGGGAGAGGAAAAAAGGGAAAATGATGTGGCAAGTGCTGGAAATAAGATCCTATCAACAAAAAAGAAGAAAAAAAGGAAAAGTTATTCAAAAAAAGTCTGCAAAGGAAAATAAACGAATAAATAAAAAAATAAAAAGGGAGTTATGATAAATATATAGACAGGAGGTGAAAGAAGAAAGAAGTGCCATTATGTAGACAGGAGGTGAAAGAAGAAAGAAGTGCCATTATGTAGACAGGAGGTGAAAGAAGAAAGAAGTGCCATTATGTAGACAGGAGGTGAAAGAAGAAAGAAGTGCCATTATGTAGACAGGAGTGAAGAAGAAAGAAGTGCCATTATGTAGACAGGAGGTGAAAGAAGAAAGAAGTGCCATTATGTAGACAGGAGGTGAAAGAAGAAAGAAGTGCCATTATGTAGACAGGAGGTGAAAGAAGAAAGAAGTGCCATTATGTAGACAGGAGGTGAAAGAAGAAAGAAGTGCCATTATGTAGACAGGAGGTGAAAGAAGAAAGAAGTGCCATTATGAAGACAGGAGGTGAAAGAAGAAAGAAGTGCCATTATATAGACAGGAGGTGAAAGAAGAAAGAAGTGCCATTATGAAGACAGGAGGTGAAAGAAGAAAGAAGTGCCATTATGTAGACAGGAGGTGAAAGAAGAAAAAAGTGCCATTATGTAGACAGGAGGTGAAAGAAGAAAGAAGTGCCATTATGTAGACAGGAGGTGAAAGAAGAAAGAAGTGCCATTATGTAGACAGGAGGTGAAAGAAGAAAGAAGTGCCATTATGTAGACAGGAGGTGAAAGAAGAAAGAAGTGCCATTATGTAGACAGGAGGTGAAAGAAGAAAGAAGTGCCATTATGTAGACAGGAGGTGAAAGAAGAAAGAAGTGCCATTATGTAGACAGGAGGTGAAAGAAGAAAGAAGTGCCATTATGTAGACAGGAGGTGAAAGAAGAAAGAAGTGCCATTATGAAGACAGGAGGTGAAAGAAGAAAGAAGTGCCATTATGAAGACAGGAGGTGAAAGAAGAAAGAAGTGCCATTATGTCATTCAAATCAAAAAGAAGAAAAAAAAGGGGAATTTATGTCAAAAAAATAAAATTGAAATGGGGACAGACAAAGAATACGAATACTTTTTCTTTAGATAACCGACATTAAGATAAATATTTCTGGTACTGAAAATTATAGGCAAGCCAAAATTATAGGCAAGCCAAAATTATAGGCAAGCCAAAATTATAGGCAAGCCAAAATTATAGGCAAGCCATAGTTATAGGCAAGCCATAGTTATAGGCAAGCCAAAATTATAGGCAAGCCAAAATTATAGGCAAGCCAAAATTATAGGCAAGCCATAGTTATAGGCAAGCCAAAATTATAGGCAAGCCAAAATTATAGGCAAGCCAAAATTATAGGCAAGCCAAAATTATAGGCAAGCCAAAATTATAGGCAAGCCAAAATTATAGGCAAGCCAAAATTA
>JACEEZ010024233.1:145000-160000 GCA_016584305.1 Chionoecetes opilio
TTATAATCTAACTTTTGAGACGTGCACACAATTTCTGGCCTTTTATGGCAATGGTTCACACACACACACACACGCACACGCACACGCACACGCACACGCACACGCACACACACATACACACACATACATACACACACACACACACACACACACACACATTCTCTCATTCTATAACTCTCTCTCTGTCCCTCATTCGCGCAATCTTTCTATCTATCTCTCTATTGCTCTCACTCATTTTATCATTCTCTCTCTCTCTCCCTCTCTCTCTCTCTCTCTCTCTCTCTCTCTCTCTTCTCTCTCTCTCTCTCTCTCTCTCTCTCTCTCTCTCTCTCTCTCTCCTCTCTCTCTCTCTCTCTCTCTCTCTCTCTCTCTCTCTATATATATATATATATATATATATATATATATCTCCCCCCCCCTCTCCCTCTCTGCTTGTATATGTCAAATCAAGTAGGTATATTTATATTAAGCTATTTCCAACCTCACCTCTCTTCTCTCTATATTTGGCGCCTTACTCCCGCCCTCTTACTCATTAATTCTTGACTCACCTTATTTTACCTCCTATAAAACATACCTTTACCCCCCCCTTCCCTCCCCTTCCCTTCTCTTCCCTTCCCTTCCCTTCCCTTCCCTTCCCTCCCCTTCCCTTCCCTCCCCTTCCCTCCCCTTCCCTTCCCTTCCCTTCCCTTCCCTTCCCTCCCCTTCACATACCTTTACCCCCCCTTCCCTTCCCTTCCCTTCCCTTCACACCTGTTTCCCTTCACATACCTCTACCCCCGTTTCCACTCCCTTCCCCTTCACATAGCTATATCCCCCCTCCCCTTCAAGCCCTCTGCCCCCCTCCATCCACCCACGCTAGTGTCTTATATATCAACGTTAAGTAGGTGATGAAAATAATAGGATGGGAGATTTGATGATTAAGAGAGAGGGAAATATATTTGATTCCCCTCCCCCGCCTACCCAAAGGATTCGCTTTTGAGGAGGCGGTAGCAGAGTGGTTAGCGTCTCCAAGTGGCGTTCTCGGTGACACGAGTTCGATCCCCGATGAGAACCAAGACCTTTCAGCACCGTCTATCGTGGCCTAAGAACACCCACATGCTGCCCATTAACTCTGCCTTGGATGGCGAGTGCATGGGAGGACACAGGGGGGCGGCATGAGCCTCTAATCACAGGCGTCACTATAACAATCCTGCCTGCGCCATCACGGGCGAGGGCCAACCATCACAGCCCTCAAGTGTGCCTCCAGGGCCTGCCATCCCACCCCTGGAGCTATAGGCCTACACGCGCTATAGGCATAGATGTAGAGAACAAAAATTAACAAAAAACTTACTCGATTTGACATACAAGCATAGTTTGAGAGAGAGAGAGAGAGAGAGAGAGAGAGAGAGAGAGAGAGAGAGAGAGAGAGAGAGAGAGAGAGAGAGAGAGAGAGAGAGAGAGAGAGAGAGAGAGAGAATGGAAGAAAGAATAGAGTGCAGAGAAAGACACACACACACACACACACACCACACACACACACACACACACACACACACACACACAACCCCCCCCCCCCTTACACATACAAACACGCCTCAACTTTTTCTCAAATCCCCAGACGGACGAGAAGAAGATCAAGAAGAAGAAGAAGAAGGAGGAGGAACCGGCGCCACCCCCACCCCCAGTCGTCGAGGAGCCCAAGGAGCCTGAGGCGCCCACCACCACCCCCGCGTCCTCCAAGCCGTCCTCGCGCAAGACCTCGTCACGGCGCGCCAAGAAGACCGGCTCCAACGTGTTCGACATGTTCACGCAGTTCCAGGTCGCGGAGTTCAAAGAAGGCTTCCAGATGATGGACAAGGATAAGGATGGCGTGGTGGGCAAGGCGGATCTGCGCGAGGTTAGTATGCTTGGATCGTGCTTGTTTTTTTGTTGTTGAGCTAATTAAATGGTAGTAGGGGTTATGTAGGGGTTTTGTAGAGGTTTTGTAGGGGTTATGTAGGGGTTATATAGGGGCACAGACCACTACATGTCTACAGACCTCTACATAACCCCTATATAACCTCTACATAACCCCTATATAACCTCTACATAACCCCTATCAGATACAGTGGTCTATTATAGGAGTTATGTAGAGGTTATATAGGGGTTTTGTAGAGGTTATGTAGGGGTTATGTAGGGGTTATATAGGGGCACAGACCACTACATGTCTACAGACCTCTACATAACCCCTATATAACCTCTACATAACCCCTATCAGATACAGTGGTCTATTATAGGAGTTATGTAGAGGTTATATAGGGGTTATGTAGAGGTTATATAGGGGTTATGTAGAGGTTATATAGGGGTTATGCTGGTTGGGTATATGGGAGTTCAAGGGGGGCTTCCAGATGATAGACAAGGATAAGGATGGCGTGGTGGGCAAGGCGGATCTGCGCGAGGTGAGTGGATGATGATGGGGATGATGATACTAATGATGGTTTTGGGTATGTTGGGGCCTGGCCTGTTTTGATTTAGCTATTATTATTTTTTTAATTTTCTGGGACCTGGGCTGTATTGTTTTTTGTTCACGCCCTCCAGCCAGTACAAGACGTTTTTTTCCACATTAGTATTACAAATTTTACACACAAAGTTCTTCCCTGTCCTCTTAACCCCTTGAGACCCAGAACGTAATTTCCATTGTAATTTGGGTACCATTAGACGATTTTTAGTGACTATAAGCAATATTTTATAGCTATGACCTGTTTAGTATCCTTGTCCACTAACTCATGTGGTATATTCAGTGACTTTTCTTAGTTTTATGGCTCGACAACATACAATTTTTTATAGTCAAGGAAAGATCTGGGCGTGAAGGGGTTAAGGTATTTGATCAAGTGGGAAGGATTGCGCGTATTAGCTACCCTGAAACACTATCATTTCTTCTCTTTTAATAAAAATATATCTTTTCTACACGAGTGTCAACACAAAAAGTACTTACATTTCTTTACTCTATCTTATTCTCTATTCGTCTTATCCTATTTTATATTCCTATTCTCCATGTATTCCTCTCTCTCTCTCTCTCTCTCTCTCTCTCTCTCTCTCTCTCTCTCTCTCTCTCTCCTCTCTCTCTCTCTCTCTCTCTCTCTCTCTCTCTCTCTCTCTCTGTCTCTCTCTCTCTCTCTCTCTCTCTATTCATTCTATAATTTCCTTTAATAAAACAACACTTTTTCTATAAGAGTATTCCCTTAAAACACACTAATAGCATCCCTCTCCTCATAAAACAATAATAATAACAATAATAATAATGATAATAACAAAAAATACTCTCCTATAAAAGTCTAGCCGGAGTTAGTGAAACCCGGCAAGGCGTCACCGCAGAGTTGTTCCGCCACGCCTGCTTCTCCGTGGCGACGCGCACCCTCGCACGTGCACCCTCGCAGCGACACTCAGGTTAAAGCCAAGGCCGCGCTTACTGTTAAATACTTGACACTTCTTCCTTTTTCTCTCTTGGTTTACGCCCCCCTAGGGAGTACCGCGCCCCCCAGGGTAAGAACCGCTGTCATCCCCCTCCTCTTAAGACCACTAATTTCATCCCTCTCCTCTTAAGACCACTAATTTCATCCCTCTCCTCTTAAGACCACTAATTTCATCCCTCTCCTCTTAACAACACGCTACTCACACCCTATCCTCCGCAGGTGTTTGATCAGGTGGGACGGATCGCCAAAGAATAAGAAAACTAACAACACTTTCTTCTCCCCCCCTCCTACAAAATAACTCTTGTCAACAATAGTAGACTCCCCTAAAACACTCACTAATTTTACACTGTCCTCCTAATCTCCATCACTTTCTTTACTGCACTCCCTCCAGCCAACAAAATAACCCTTTTTTACACTATTAATCCCCTAAAAACACCTACATTTCTTCCGTATCCTCAGAAAAGCACACCAATTCCATCCCTATCCTCTTAAAAACACATACATTTAATTCCTCTCTTAAAAAAACTTATTTGACTTCGCTTTCCAGGTATTTGATCAGGTGGGACGGGTCGCCAATGACCGTGATCTTGATAACATGCTGAACGACGCCCCTGGGCCCATCAACTTCACCATGCTGCTGCAGATGTTCGCCGAGCGCAACAGTGGCACCTCCGACGAGGACACCGTGGTGGCGGCGGCCTTCAACGCCTTCAGCAACGACGGCTGGATCGACGGTGACATGTACGTGCGTGGGGGAGAGGGGAAGGGATAGGGGAGGGATAGGGAATAAGAGATAGGAAACGATAGAATAGGGATAGAATGGTATGAGTGTATTAGGTAGAGGGAAGGGGAGAGATAGAACACGAGAGAGAGGACAGAGAGAAGGGGGAGAGAGATGTGGGATAGGGAAGGGAGGGAGAGGAGGGATGGAAAATGGATAGGAAACGAGAGAAAAGGGATAGAAAAGGAGAAAATAAGAGAAGGGAAGGGGAGAACAGAGGTGTGATGAGAAAGGGATGGAAGGAAAAGATGGGGGTGTGATGGGAAGGAAGGGAAAGGAAGGGGAAAGAAGAGGAAAGGAAACGAGAGAAAGGGAAAAAAAGGGAGAAGGAAGGGATAGGAAGGGAAAGGAAGAGAAGGAAAGGAGGTAGAGGGAAGGGATGGAAGGGAGGGAACGTGAGGGGCGAGGGAAGGGAGGGAAAGGGGGGAAAGGGAAGGAAGGGGAGGGGAAGTGAAGGCTGCGAAGGGAGAGAATAGGAGAGGAACTTCCATGCCTTTAGTAGTGATGGCTGGATCGACGGTGACGTGAGTGTGGGGGTGTGGGAGAGGGGAAGAAAATAAGAGAAAGGAGAGAAGAGGAGAGGAGGGAAGAGGAAGGAGGAGAGGAGGAGGAGGGAAGAGGAAGGAGGAGAGGAGAAGGAGGGAAGAGGAAGGAGGAGAGGAGAAGGAGGGAAGAGGAAGGAGGAGAGGAGAAGGAGGGAAGAGGAAGGAGGAGAGGAGAGGAGGGAAGAGGAAGGAGGAGAGGAGAAGGAGGGAAGAGGAAGGAGGAGAGGAGGAGGAGGGAAGAGGAAGGAGGAGAGGAGAGGAGGGAAGAGGAAGGAGGAGAGGAGGAGGAGAGAGGAGGGAGTGGGAGGGAACACACCCATCATTACACGAGGACCATTTTGCGTAGTGAGCAGACTATCGTGAGCATTGTGCTGACGGAAGCCCTTCTTTAAACTTGTATATGTGTGAAAACAAGTTAATTAATGACATTATAATTATGCCTGACAGAAATTAGTTAACATCTATTTATACTTCCAATTATATGATTATTACGACCCCTGAAAAGGATTGTTTACAAATAAACATTAGCCCCGTGAAACCCAGAGCGTAATTTCCATTGTAATTTGGGTACCATTAGACGATTTTTAGTGACTATAAGGAATATTTTATAGATATGACCTGTTTAGTATCCTTGTCCACTAACTATTTGGTATATTAAGTGACTTTTCGTATTTTTATGACTAACAAGAGATGATTACATATAACACAGGAAAGACCTGGGCGTGAAGGGGTTAATGTACCACCAAATAGTAGATCATAATAGACCAAAGTGTCTCCTGGTATCTGTTCTTCCTATGTATGTATTCCTATGTATCCTATATCCTGTCATATCCTTATCCTTTTCTTATATTTCCCCTTTCCTCCCTTAGGTTCCGCCACGCGTTGATGACGTGGGGGGAGAAGTACTCGATGCAGGAGATGGAGGACGCCTTCGACCAGTTCGACTTGGACGAACGAGGCTGCATCGACACCGTCGCCGCCATAAAGATGCTCACCGGCAAGGCTGACGACGCAGAAGAGGCGACGCAGGTGTGTGGTGGTGGTGGTGGTGGTTGGTGGTGGTTAGGCCGGTTTATGGAACTGTCGACGATGGGAATTCTCGCCGAAACAACAAACTAGAACTCTCGTCGACGTGTAAATTTTAACCTAACCTGGACATTGGCACCTAATCTAGCCTAACTGATCAAGCTAACGATAGTATTTCATCCCTGAATGCAGAAACACGGGTAACACTTGATTAAATGTATATATTGGGTCCTGTAATATCAAGAATTGGAACACTCGACGACGGCGGCGAGAGTTCCGATCGGCGAGAGTTCCAGGTACCGTGGTTAGGCCTGGGGGTCCCACTGTGAGGTTAAGGGGCCACGTCAACCCACGTTATGCTAAGGTGGGCTGACGAGGTAAAAACATGACTTGACGTGGTCCTGACTTTTATGGCAACGCGGGATGACGACGTCTCGTTTCTCATGTGGCGTGATTTTGAGCATTTAAAAAAAAAAGTTGCGTCAGCCCCGTCAGTTAGCCTGGACAAGTGACCTGGCCGTGACGTGGCCATGACGTGGCTCTGTCTTTGTCTGACGTGGCTGACGAGGCGATCAGGCGGACGTTGAGTTGACGCGAAAACATTCCCGCGTCAACCAGTGTCAGGTAACTTACGCCGTGTTTTTGTCGTCCAAGCATCGTCTTGGTACGAAGATCGTTTTTTCTCGCAATCGAAAACGGATTGGTTTCTGCGACAAAAACACAACAAGCTTGGTAGGGACCGAAATAATAATCAGTCCAAAACATTGCAAACAATATCACAAAGCAGTATAACACACATTTCAGCAAGTGTTATTGGAGTGGTCTTCGTAATCCAAGACGGTGCTGGGACGACAAATACACGGCTTTATACTACTGCTCGGGAGTTGTAAACTGTGGTGGTATGCCTACTGAGTGTTTGTTGTAGGTGGTGTGGGATTGGAGGGGGTGTGTGGGGTGTGGGGTGGGAGTGGGGATGGTGTGTGTGTGGAGGGGTGGGAGGGGATGGGTTGTGTGTGTGGGGGTGTGGGAGTGGGGATGGGTTGTGTGTGTTGGGGGTGTGGGAGTGGGGATGGTTGGTGTGTGGGGTGGGAGGGGGTGTTGTGGGGGTGGGAGGGGATGGTTGTGTGTGTGGGGGTGTGGGAGTGGGGATGGTTGTGTGTGTGGGGTGGGGGGGGGTGTGTGTTGTGGAGGGGTGGGAGTGGGGATGGTTGTGGTGTGTGGGGTGGGAGGGGATGGTTGTGTGTGTGGGGGTGGGAGGGGATGGTTGTGTGTGTGGGGGTGGGAGTGGGGATGGTTGTGTGTATGGGGGTGGGAGGGGATGGTTATGTGTGTGGAGGGGTGGGAGTGGGGATGGTTGTGTGTGTGGAGGGGTGGGAGTGGGGATGGTTGTGTGTGTGGGGGTGGGAGTGGGGATGGTTGTGTGTGTGGGGGTGTGGGAGTGGGATGGTTTGTGTGTGGAGGGGTGGGAGTGGGGATGGTTGTGTGTGTGGAGGGGTGGGAGTGGGGATGGTTGTGTGTGGAGGGGTGGTAGTGGGGATGGTTGTGTGTGTGGGGGTGGGTGGGGATGGTTGTGTGTGTATGGAAGGGTGGGTGGGAGGCATTGGGAGGGGTTATATGTGTGTAGAGGTGTTGAGAGATCTAGCAATGTATAGTAGAAAATGAGTATGATTTTGATAATAATAACAATAATAATAATAATAACAATAACAATATACTTTCTTCTCCCTCGCAGGCTTGAGCTAAGACGGACACCAGCTCGCCTTTACATCGCGGGGCAGCCAACTGACTTCACCTCCCCCTCCTCCTACCTTCCTTTGCTCTTCCCCAACAGCCCCCAACTTTCCCCTACCCTTCCCCACCATTCCCCAAACCTCCAACCCTCAGTTTGCTTTCCCCCTCCCTCTTCCTACCTTCGTTTTCTCTTCCCCAACGCTCCCCAACCATTTTCCCACTATTCCCCACCCTTCCCCACCATTCCCTCCCATACCTTCCCCAACATTTCCCTACCATCCCTCTACTATTCCCCACCACACCCTGACCATTGCCTAACCCTCCCAAACATTCCCCACCTTCCCCAATACCTTTCTCGTTTTCTTGATCTTCCGCTTTTCCTACCTTCGTTTTCTCTTCCTCTAAACACCCCCACCATTCCCCAGCATTCCCCACCCTCCCCCACCATTCCCTACCATTCCCATCCACCCCCTAACCCTCTCCTACCTTCCTCTACCATTCCCCTACCATTCCCCATCCCCCACCCCTCCCAAAATACCCTCCCTCCCACTCCAAACTCCCACTCTTTTCCCTCTCACCACAAGACACCTCACCCCTCTCTAATTCCCCTTCCCCTTCCCACACTCCCACTAATCTGCCCTTTCCCCCCCCTACTTAATCCCCTACTTCCCCCTACCCTCTCTCAAATCCCCTTCCCCTCCCTCCCCAACTTAATACCCCCCTTTTTTCCCCCCCTACTCCCCCCCCCCATTTTAACCCCACTTTCCCCTCCCTTTTAACCCCTTCCCCCTTCCCCTCTTCCCCTTAATCCCCACACCCCCTTAACCCCTCCCTCTCAAGCCCCCTTCTTCCCCTCCCCCCCAAAATCAATCCCCAACCTACCCCCCCCCCTACAAAGGCGGGGTTCACATGGGTTTAACACCCACCCCACACACACACACACAACACAAAACAGTCACACCCACCCCACACACACCCCACACAAACCCACAGTCACACACACAACACCCCACATACATATACTAAAACATCCCATACATGCATAAAACTAACATACTACAAAATACAAAGCACACCCCCACACACACTTTTTAAAATTTATACTTTACTTTACAGGGCCCTTCATACATACATACAAATTTTTTTAAATTATAAAAATACATCAGCCCCATCTTTGGTATACAAAAGAAAAATAATGAAACCCACGGACGATGTAATATTTTAAACTTTATTCATATCCCAAAAAGGGTTTGAAACCATACCAAATTTTGAAGATTTTTGAAAACTTTTTGAAGATTTTTGACTTGTAAAGATAACTCATTCTATTTCTGTCTTGCTGCTGTTGCTTCTTTTTTCTCTTTTTCTTCTCTTGTTTTCTTTGATTTTCCTATTTCTTCTTCTTCCTCTTCTTCATTTTTTTTAACCTTTTATTTTTTTCTATCGGTAAAAGCTTTAAAATCCCCAAAACTTTTTTCCCCGTTTTGGGATTTTTCAGGCTTTTTCCCAAGGGGAAACAAAATTTTTTGGGTAAATCTGCCGATTTTAAAAAAATTATACCTCATTATTTTTGTTTTTGATTTTGATTCCTCCTTTTATTAAAAAAACAATAAAATGGGCATTATCTTAGAGTAATTAGATAGGTGTGTGTGGTTTTGTGTGTGTGTGTGTTTTGGTGTGTGGGTGTGTGGTGTTGTGTGTGGTGTGTGTTGTGGGGTGTGTGTGTGTGTTGGGTGTGTGTGTGTGGTGTGTGTTTTTGTGGTGTGTGTGTGGGGTGTGGTGTGTGGTGTGTGTGTGGTGTGTGTGTGTGTGTGTGTGTGTGTGTGTTGTGTGTGTGTGTGTGGTGTGGTGGTGGTGTGTGTGTGGGTGGTGGGGTGTGTGGGGTTTTGTGTGTGTGGTGTGTGTTTGTGTGTGGGGTTTTGTGTGTGTGTGTGGGGTTTTGTGTGTGTGTGTGGGTGTGGGGTGTGTGGGGTAACATAATGTAATTTTGTGACCCCTTCTCTCTTTTCTCCTCTCTCTCTCTCTCTCTCTCTCTCTCTCTCGCTCTCTCCCCTTCTCCTCTCTCTCTCTCTTCTCCCCCTCTCTCTCTCTCTCTCGCATAATCACTGATACTTGCATCGATCCCTTTTGGGAAATGTTTTGAAAATTTTTAAATGGGAATGGATTTAAAAAGGACAGAGGATTTGATGAAATTTTTGATATATATTAAAATAATTTTTCAAATTCTCTAAAATTTGAACACTTTCCTTTTAAGAAAATTTTAGGTTAAGGCAAACCCCTTAGGAAAAGATTTATATCACAAAACCCAATCGGGAAATTTCCCATCAAAAAAATCGTAAAAAAGATTGAAAAAATTATACGCTAAGGGCCCACAACTTACGAAAAAATATTCAAACGGTACAGGAACCCCATTAACAACAAATAATTGGGGCAGTTTAAAGACAAAAATTTTTAGGTCCAGACTAGCGAAAAAAGCGGGTTTGATGCAAAAAAATTTGGAGAAATTTTTAAGGGACTAATGGGAAAAAACCCCCAGTCAAAAGTCCCACCTTCTATAATTTTTTGAAAAAAAAAACATTAACAAAACGAAATTGTACTGCATTAAGATTTTTTTATTTAAATGTTGCTATCAATAGCGGGAAAAAACTTTGGGCCCAAAATTGCTACTTTTTTAGACAGTACCTCCCGGGACCCTTTCCCCTTTTTCATTTTTCCCTTCGCCCATACCATCAATCCCAAAAATCGAATCCATTTTTAAAAAACCCTTTAAAGGGAAAAAACTTCGCCAGGTTTATGATAAATTTTAATTTTAAAAATTTATAAAAAAAGCGTGTGAAGTCTCTTAAATTTTTAAAATTTTATTATTTAAAAAGGGCGTTTAAAGAAAGGGAGTTTTCCAAAATAGTTACAATTTGCGAAAGTGGTTCCCCCCTTTAAAAAAGGTGAGAAAAATCTCTCTTAAAAAGGGCCCTTTTTATTCCCTTTTAAGGGTTAGTAAAAAACTTTGAGAAAACTGTTTTAAGCAGATTTTAAAGGAGGGCCTGTCAAAATTTTCATTACTAAACCCAATTTTTAGTATGGCCCTTTTGACCCCCAAATATAGTACAGAGTTGCAATTTCCCTCACCTTTTTAAAAGATTTTAAAAAATTTGACAACAAAAATTTATCAAAAAAAACATATTTTGTGGGCTTATCAAAAGCGTTTGACCCATCTTTTTAAACCTATTTTTAGGAGGGAAATTTAAAAATTTTTGGAATTTTGTTGGGCCCCGGGAAATGACTGGTTCAAACAGCTACTTTAAACCACAGAAAACAAACACGTATATGATAATTTGCATCTTTTTCATGAAATTTAAAACTGCTATGGTGTAAACCCCAAGGTTCAGGTTTTTGGCCCCGTTTTGTTTTTTATCTATAGCAATGGAAAATTTTTCGTTTTTAGTAATAAATGAAAATTTTTGCTTTTTTCTGATGACACCCCCATATAATTCAGGGAAAAGATTTTTGGTGAAATAAAAAATACTAAAAATCAGAGTTAATTTAAAGTATCAACTGGAAAAAGCAAGAACTAACACTGAAAAATCTCTAAAAAAAAGCTGCAATTTGGGACCCACCCTCTTTAAGGGCTAGTGCAGCCCCTAGTGACGTCAAAAAAAATTTTTTATCCCTTGTAAAGTTTAAGAATATTTAAAATTTTTAGTATAAAACCCTTGACAAAAAAAATAAAAATGGAGATCACCAAAAAAATCAATTATGTACAAAAAATCAAAAATTTAAAGGGGTTTTATAAAATGTAGCTGTATCACTTTTGAGTGATTATTCAAATATATTCAACACTAGGGTATCAATATCTACTGTATTGTTCAACCTTTGGGGGGGAAACATATAAAAAATATTGGATAATTATTTTTCGCCAAAAAAAAATTTAAAGTGTTATGTTCTATAAGTCCCCGATATGAAACACACCAACCCCCTATTTCGAGACCACAAATACTCAAAACTGTTTTGATATAAATTCTTTCAAAAACTATTTTTTTATAACCTTAAAATGTGTATCTTTTTGATAACCCGGGGTTTTTACTAATTTCACATACTTTTGCTACAAGGGGCATTACAGTGAATACCACGTTGGGAGGGACTACTCATGCCAAACCCCAAAAGTTTTAGTCAGAGGGTGTCCAAAATTTTGGAATAGTTTACCAGCCGAAATAAAAAAATTTCCCCAATCAAATATCCTTAAACATAAACTTCCCGGAAAATTTTTGTTCAAAGTTATACACACTAAAATCATTCTGTAGGTATGCCTGGATTATTATTGGGGAGTGGTACTTTTATATTTTTTTCAGGGGTTTAAAGTGGAAATATGTTTGGGTGTGTAAAAATTTTGGGTATGTAGGTGTCTGGTGCACATAAATGGATGGGTACGTTTTAGGTATGTGCATTTGTATAGTATCATGTATGGGGATATAAATTTTGACTAAAGTATCTATAATTTATAATGTTTAGTTAAATTTTTTGTAATATTTGTTTGCCAAAAGGGCCCCAATCCATTTCTAAAAACGTTTTTGTATTTCTTAAGCAACCCGGCTGTATGGGAGCTTTCGCTCAAACCCCCCCCCCAGGCCCCCATCCCCCTTCCCTTTTGAAAAAAAAATTTAAAAAAAATTTTCATGGGGCCCTTCAAAAATAAAAAAAGGATCTCCCCCCCTTTTCTCTTCTTCTCCTCTCTCTCTCTCTCCCCTCTCTCTCTCTCTCTCCCCTTTTCTCTCTCTCCTTCTCTCTCTCTCTTCTCTCTTCTCCTTTTCTCTCTCTCTCTCTCTCTCTCCTCTCCCGGGGAGAGAGAGAGAAAGAGAGAGAGGAGAGAAAAAAAAAAACAGGTCCCTCGAATGATTATTTTCATTACAGGTTTTTTAGCATCATCAATTCAACAAAGAATACCACAAAAACAAACACAGAGTAAATAAATACTTCCTCCTTTTTTTTATCGCTGATCTCTTATCTACGTTTTGCATAAATAAAAGGAATTAAAATATTCAGAGGTGGGGATCAATGACACCACACGCACACCCCACACGCACACGCACACGCACACGCACACGCACACGCACACACACACACACACACCACACCACACACAAAGCTCCCTCTCATACAATCACGCACTTAGTAAAACAGTAAAGAAATTAGAACTATGAAAAAGTAGTAAGGACATTTATTAAGTCAACACGGAAGCTCATTAAAGAGACGACGTGTTCATAAAAAGTAAAGACACCTGATGCTATACAAAGGTAAGGAAGAAGGAAGGAAGGAAGGAAGGAAAAGGAAGAAAGGAAGAAGAAGGAAGAAGTGGAAGGGAGGGGAGGAAGGAAGGGAAGGAAGGAAGGAAGGAAGGTGGAAGGATGGAAGGAAGGAAGGAAAGGAAGGAGAAGGATGGAAGGAAGATGGAAGGAAGGAAGGAAGGAAGGAAGGAAGGAAGGAAGGAAGGAAGGAACATTATATCCATAGAAGGAGTATCACACAAGTACCTAGGAGGAAGAGGAAGAAGAAGAGGAGAAGAAGCATACACGAAGAGGAGAAGAGGAGGAGGAGGAGGAGGAGGGGAGGGGGAAAGGAGGAGGAGGAGGAGGGGGGAGAGAGGAGAGGATAAGGAAGAAGGAAGAAGGAAGTAAGCAATAAAAATACAAAGGAAATTTTTTACTGTTCGGCGAAACAAAGGGAATGAGATCAATGCACTCCCCTTTGTCAAGAATGTACAGTAGCGTGTACACAGTATCAAGACTAGGGGGGGGGGGGGGACTCAGTAGAGCGCATACCTCCGCCCGAATATTTCATGAAAATTTTTCATGCCATGGCAACAGTTGTTATTCGGTTTCAATAAAAAAAAGTAAAAAAACGTATTTTTTTTTTAAAGTAAAAAAAAAGTATTATATATATATATATATATATATATATATATATATATATATATATATAATATATTATATATCTATCTATCTATCTATCTATCTATCTATTATCTATCTATCTATCTATCTATCTATCTATATATATATATATATATATATATATATATATATATATATATATATATATATATTATATATATATATATATAATATATATATATATAATATATATATATATATATATATATATATATATATATATATATATATATATATAATATATATATATATATATTATATATATGCACTCAGTATGAGCGCATACCTCCGGCCGAATATGTCATCAATTGGTTGCCATGGCAACAGTTGTCAATAGATTTCATCCAAAATTAAATCAGTTCTTTCTTATACCAAATAGACTTGGTATACCGAGTTTGGTCCAAATCTATTCGTAACTTTTCGAGAAATCCTGTACACTAACAAACAGACAGACAGACAGACAGACAGACAGACAGACAGATCGAGGTGAAAACATAACCCCTCCAACTTGGTTGGCGGAGGTAACAATGATTGCAATGCTTCCCCGGCGTGTGTTATGTAGTATTCCAATAGTTGTGTTGGCAGGTACAGAAAAGTGTCTATTTACATACTCCTTCCGTGCGTGGCTGTCTGGTTTTGTGTCGTGGATAAAAAAAACCCATAGGAATAGAAGAACAAATATCAAATAAGAGAGAAATTTATACAAACGTCAAAAAAAAACAAAAAAAAACACAAGGAACAGATGAAAAAAAAAAAAACGTTAGAGAAATGAATACTAAGGAAAGGAAAACAATGGGTAGTGTTTTCTGATATATTTTCGGTTTTATCAAAATCAACGAAAAAAACACAAGAATTTGCTTCATCAGATGGTAAAGGTAAAGATGGGGCATACACTTAGTTGCGCGTGGCCTCGGTGCTCATCTCCGTGGCATCAGCCCTTGAGCCTGTGGTACCCCGGGACACAGGGCTAGTGTGACACCCGGGTTACCACAGTTACCTTCCCCAGGTTTCCCCAGGTACCCATTTATCCACCATCCCAGATAGGAAGGATGAACAGCTGTTTGGGTTGCGCGCCGACTGCCCTGGCTGGGATTCGAACCAGGGCCCGCAGATTCGCAGCCAGGCGCGCTAACCACTACCGTAGATAACAGTAAAGTCGCCAGGACAACTTTTTTTTCTGTTTACAGACGTGTGGTGGTGTTAATAGTTACATTTGTACATCCATGATTTCAGGAAAGTTAGAAGGGGCTATCTGGAGAGTCTGTGTCATTTTGTGTCTTCATCTGTGTCATAGTAGGGCTATAAATGAACAAATTACAAAAATATCTACAAAGTGGCTACCAACAGTCAAGTCACCATCTAGTGTTTATTTACTGAGTGTCGTACCGCTGTCGTTGTCGCCCGAAAAGAAAACGCGTAGTGAAATTTGAAACCGTCTATACTTGCAGCTACAAAGCATAAAACAACGCTGAAACAGGGTAGATTATACAGTCATGATATAAACTACTGTGTATCATCTTCAGGGGCACATAAAAATCAGCAGT